>KN716354.1:104998-116184 GCA_000816705.1 Dictyocaulus viviparus
TATATATATGGGGATGGACATATGTATACAAGTGAAGCTACAATCTTGCTAATCAAAAAACATCATGTTCTAGCGTAATTTCGTATTTCTTACCTTTTGAGTTACTGCTTTTATTATGTGCTTGCTGTGAAATTTATATCGGACAGTTTTGAGGTTCCTCAGGCGGGAATATCGCATCAACATCTCGTAGATTTCTGTTGTTCCAGTGTAGTGCAATAGACCACAAATTTATATAGGGCTGTTATGAGGTTCATTGAGTGTAATATCGAGAATAGCTCACCAGATCAAACCCGTTAGACGTTTAACAAATCATCACTATGAATGAACATTGAGTAGTCGAATAACGAGAAACTCGGCGGTGCATTCCGTCGCACAACTGACTGGAAATACGATAGATGGCTCGAGTATTGCCTGAGGTTCTAGGTTTTGATTAACTGCAGACTGTGAGAGAGTTATCATTATCATACCGTTATTACTTATCACCATTCCCACAGAATCTTATGATTGTCATGATGTGCAATTGCTTTTTTTTTCTTCTACACAACGTCCAATGAATTTCTTTAGGCATTCTCGATTGCTCTGAGTTGTACAATTGGATGTATCCCGGAGATGTTGCAGCTGCTTCAAAACTACCCAAGTAATGTAGTACGTGTAATTAGAGAATCAGTGACAAATTATAGTGTATTCCGAGGTAGCTTCCTCAAGCACGCTAATCTTTTGAAGTGTTCTATGCCTTGCATAAGTAGTTGGGATTTAATATGCTGTTTAAATGAATGACTTTGAAAGTTTCGCTTAGAATAATTTTTCATCTAATTCACTAGCTGTCTTACTGTACGTTTTCCGTCCGATCAAAGTACCATTCACGTATACACAAGCTTATCCGTACGCATTTGAATACACTTATGATATATGGGTGGTGTAGGTGGGATGCAAGTCAATACTTTGATCGGGAAGCGATTTGTATCAGATTTTGCAGCTTTCCGAGATACTAAGCTTTCTTCCCGTCCTGCGTTTCACTTCCTATTCTCCATATAACTGTTTTACTATACTGTTTCGCCAGTAATAATTCGAGGGCGTTGTTCACTGAAGCTGAAGTGCTTCCCGTAATCTGTTTGAAATGAAGGGACCATTACAATCTGGACGAGAATTTTGTGATTGATTGGGTTTACTCTTCTAACAGTCTATCCAGATTCTATCAGAAACAAGCAACTAAAGAAATATTATGAAAGGGAAAAGTGCTAATCACTCACTCTAAGGGTTTGGTATGGCCTATACAAATTAGGGTTTTAGAGAAAAGCATGCATTGACGATGAAGATGTAAATAAAAGTACACATACTATAAATTTATAATAGCATACAGTTCACATTATTTTTCAAAGATGTGAGAAAATCTCAATAGTAAAGTATTTACCTATTCGACTATCGTTTGAAACAACGACTTGGTTCCTACATAAAATCGAGCTTCTCTTTTTTTTTGTTAATTTTATTGTTGATTTTATATACCGGCACTTATTTTTATCATATTTTGAGGATTTTTTACTATCTACATTCTATCACTCCTTTAGGTCCTCGAGTAATAATGTCTTTCCTGGATACGGTATGAGGACACTTTGTGAGCTTGCGACCTATCCAGAATTTGATCAAACTCATCATTGGAATCGTTGTGGAAATATTATGGATTATTTCGCTTGTTATTTAACTGGTAGTGAAGAAGTTATAATGAGCGAATCAAATGCATTAGCATGGGGATATTCGAGGAATCTAAAATGGAATCCAGAAATTGTAAGTTGACAAAACGTTGATCGATTTGGCTGATTAGCTAACAACTGCCATAAAATGTTTCTTTGTAAACGATAGGAGTGAGGTTCATACGTGATCTAATAGAATGTTATCGAATGAAGTTAGAGGTGCGAATGAAATTAATTGACGAGTATAGCTATGTACTATATAATTTATTAGGTACTGTAATTTCTTAGTAGCAAATCATACTATTTCATGAGTTTAGTGAACTCGTTAAGTTACTATGGAGTCATTGTTTCGGAATACATGAAATTGATCTACTTCCAATTATCACTTGCTTAATGAACGAAGCAACACGATAATTTTGTATGTGAACCAGCTTTTATATAACCTTGAGATTTTTTTCATCCATTAACCATCTGCAGCGGCTTAAGAATACGTCAAATTATGTCCTTTAAATTTGATATGAGTAGAGTTCATACGATCGATATTGTGTAAATGTGATGTCTGTATAAATAATTTAGATAGTATCTAGGTATTATGTGATTAATGGAATCCTATGAAGTCTTTTGAGTTGTTCAATCATTTGACTCAAAGAAGAACACGTCGATTAGTACGACAATACGAGTTCAATGCTGAGTGAAATTCTATATCATTCAATTTTGACTAGCTGTTATATGACGCTCATTTTTTTTTCTAACAAAATGCATTTGATGTAGATTTGCATTGAAAAATCATCCCTTACTAAAACGTTGTTATTGGTTGTCTAATGAAAAGCTACATAAACTTCTAGTTCGTTAACGATGATGCGTTAGCCTCTGTTGTACTCACTCTTGAAGCCGTATCTTCTAGCACCTTACTTTGTGGGATTCCTGATAGATGGTAGATATCAGTTACTCAATTGATTCCTCATCCACTTGTCGAACTTATTCGACATCCACTCTTTCTTGGTATACTTAAGACCAACTATCTCGTCTACCTTGAGTCCAACTTAAAGATTGTGAGAAATATGGTATATATATTTATTCCATTCAGAGTTTTCAACCAATTGTCCTCCATAAAATAAATGAGTTTTTGCCATTGTTATAATCTTTAGTGATCAAATTCGTAATGATGGAATTTTTGGGAGAAAGGTTGATTTGTGCGTTGAGTTAATGGTCCCACATACCTCATTTCTGACATTTACAACTTATGATAAGCATAGGTATTCATGGAGCGCAGTGACGAAGCGGAGGAGGTGCTATAGTGACACGTAGGTCCGCAGAATTCAGTTGGCGGCCGCACCCCAGGTCTATCAAACCCACCACAGGGGTACGGGTTTGGTGAATAAATGCCAGAAAAATTCATTTAACTGAGTTCTAATTTACTTGGGTAGGATAAACAACGCTAACTTTTTGAAGAGTGTGGAACTGTAGTCATTTTATAGACCGGACTAACATTCAACCACCTCAACGATATCATATTGAACACAAATAATATCATTCAAATTGCAACTGTTGATTAAGTGCCACATCCGAAAGACTTCATCGTAAGGTTCATCTGAAATTGGGGCGGTTGTACCTCAAACTTAGATAATTAAGCTTTTATTAGATATGAAAAAACTAACACAAAGATAAACTATGTCGTATGAACGGCAATAGCTGGACGGAAGTGTGTGTGTGAAGAAAAAAAGAAGAGTAGAGAATTGTAAAGGAAAGAAAAAAGTAATGAAAACTTGGAGTTTTTATACTTTTAGCCAAAAATAATGATATGAATTACAAAAGAGGGTTATTAAACCTCTGGTGTTAGGGTTTCTCATTTTTTTTCTCGTCTTCATACGGATTTTGAGCCCCCATATCAGCTTAACTTAGTGTAATGTCGACCCCAATAGATTGATCCAGAAACGGACGAGTACTGACAACATGTCATAATAATGAGCTGGACAGACATTGAGTAGCCGAATAATAACAACCTCGGTAGGTGCAGTCGGTAGTATACTGAACTAGAAATCTGCGAGATGCGGGTTCGAGTTTCGCATGTTAACCTGAGTTACGCGGCTATCTCTTAAATATGAAAGTTGCTTAGGGATTAAAAATGCACAGTACGGTCATACTCCTGTTCTCTTGGTAGTACTTTTGTTATGTATTCAAGGAAATTGCAACATATTGAAATTGTGACATGCTTCATTAAAATACCTTATTAACCTGTGCAACTATTTTTTATTTAGCTACCCTTCATTCCGAAATGGATAGAGCTACCGAAAATTGTGCGCACCGACGTACGAGAATTCGTGGAAATCGGGCGCGCTCGACTTGGCTCTGTCACGAACGTTCCTGTCAGTGTGGCCTTACCAGATTTGCATGCGTCAATCATGTCCGTCCACAAGAATTGTCAAGGAACTAACTATGCATGTAATTCAACCATATTTTTGTAAAATACTTTTAAGAATCGCTCAAAAACTTATGATAGTGTTAATAGTAACTCTTTCGTTATCTATAAACTGTGTTAAACATTTATTTCTGATACTTCTACGTTGCTGAACATCACAGAACTCGTAGCGGAATTCGAACTCACATCTCGCAGATTTCTGGTGTGGTGTGCTACCAATTGCATTGCACATGTCTTCACTATACGACTGCTCAATGCTTTGCTAATTTTCAGTAATGATATGCTATCAACATTCGACCGTTAACGATTTTTGTCCTGTGAGCCAACCTTCGCATTACACCTAGTTAGTCTGCAAGATGTGAATTTTAGAATAACTCAGCTGCGTGGGAGATCTAAGGTGGTGTATATTTCGTAGACAGTTGTGTAAATAAGCTGAGTTTTCCAGATTTAATCATCGGAACATCATGTCAGTTGTGTTTTCTGGTTCCTGATACTGCGAAACTTCCCGCGCTACCGATTACTACACATGTTTTTCCCTTTTCAAAAGGAATCATATTGGTTGCTGCCGCTTCAATGAATGGAGGCAATGCTTTGGATGCTTTTCTTTCAGTAAGTACACATTAGATCTAATCGAGGTTTCAGTCTTCAGGAGATATGACCTGTTTTCCAATAGGTATCTCCCAAACCTCGTTATTTGTGTATCTTCAGCAGTGTAAGATCTATCAAAGAGACTGTACGTTCTTTCAATAAACAAAATGCAACCGGTTAGTTGCGAGGCTACGTGGCAGATAGGAGATAAATCGCGGACCGAAAGCGTCTTGTACTTGCCTAGAAACGCGGGTGGAGTTATGGGATGGACCTTTTAATTTTCCTGTGCCCTGAGACCTTCTGTATGCACAATGGAACATTATGCATGCTTAGGTTTATAAAGATTATACATTGCAGGTCGATTTGGACAAAAACCTCGGGATAGAATGGCTAGAAAGGATTTGGATGGCCGTTAGGGGTCTATTTTGATAATTAAACGTTAGTCCACCTGTTGGAGAAGACTAGCAAGCTACCCATGAGTGGATAAATTTTTTAGCTTCTACGGGGCCGCTCTGCAAGCTAGCTGTGGAAAAGCAAAAAACATTGAAGAAAATGGGATTCGTCTCTATGACCACGAAACCCTTTCCGATACGGTAGCGTAGAGGAAACTTGTGCGGTGCCTCCTAAATTCTTTAAAGCTGCTGAATATTCAAAGCCAAACCAAATGACAAAATCAAGTGCGACGTAACGGGATTGTTCAAAACGAGAAGAAATTATACACTAAGCGTTGCTTATAACGTTGAAAAACTGTCTTGGAACACGCGATAACAGGGGTATTTGTGTTGGTGTACTCGTCAATACAAACATGGTCACGAACAGGTAACGCCCTTTCAGATCAAAAAGACGTGGTCATATACCAGCTGTGACAATTTTCATCGTCCATGCTCATACAAGAGACTACGGTGAAAACGAAATCGAGGCGTTCCTATGGACTTGGGGAAGTTCTATAGAGAATACCGTACATTTTAAAAGGCCAATTTGGCGATTTTAATGCTAAAATTGGCCTTAAAAGAACGGCCGAAGAACGTAACATTAGTACCTTTGGACTCGAATAGAATGATTAGGAGAGTTGCTATAAGAGTTCATCCTAACGAACAAGATGACTCGTGGTAACTCGCACTTTTAAGAGCCTTCATACCAACGATGTACGTGGCAGTCTCCTAGTGGAGAGTAATGTATTGAAATAAATAATGTCATGGTGAATGGATTTTTCTGCTCAACAGATGTTGCTGTTTTCCCAGTTCTATACAGTATACAATTATCCCCTCCTAAATTATCGCCACCAAATTTTTCTACACGCGCTATGTTGAGTAATTTGCAATTTTTAAAAGCAAAATCACGGAACTGAAATAGATTGGTATTTGTATAATCCCTTAGCTAGCTTTTGGGAAGATGCCGTCATTGTCAACATCGACGGGGAATATGCCTAGCGGATTCAACACCTTAAAGAGAGCGCAAAAAATGGCGAGCTTTAAAATTATCGAAAGCTGCTACTCTCTAAGAACTCAGAGACCAGAACATCTAAGAAATTTTTCACCAGTTCTCATTAAAATGCTGGCTCAACTCTTCACGAATTTTTTTAGGGCTTTATCTCAGGACGGCTTTAACTTGTTTTACATTTATACTTTATAAGCCATATTTTGAGGAAATATCGTCGTTGATAATGAAGATTGTGAATTGAGTAACTGAGGCAAATTGCTTGCATATTTATAATTTTGGGCAATCGTCGTCCATGCTGGTGTTTCTCAAACGTTATAATGTAAACAAGACCTATTACATTTCATTATTCTGGAGTTCGCATATCTGCGAAGACGAATATTCTATGTTAGCCACGAACTCGTCTGCCTATCATGTAAGTGGTCATTCACTCACTGGAAGACATCGTTCAAGCATTTTGTGAATGATGTACAATTTTCTTGACGTGATGGAAGTATCAGTCTATGCTTCAACCTCATAGCAGAGCGCCTGAAGGACTATTGAATGAAAAACTTAAGCGTAAATTTTTGCTTCTGCTAATCGGCTGGTGGTCTCCTTAATATGTTCGAATGTAGCCCATCCTAGTCTCTTTTCCTGTACTAGTTTCTTCATGTCATTTTCCATGTTCATGAAATCTTCAAAATACACGTATGAAGCGATCTTCGGTATCGACCACCCATGTAGTTTCATTTCTATCCTTCATTTCATGGAGAACTTCTTATCTACTTCTTCCGATGATTCACCGCTCCTACGTTATTGACATAACTTTTAGGCGTTCAAAAAGAATTGTCTTGAAGAACGTTTGGGATGTTACACATAGAAGTTAAATAGCAGGCATACAACAACTAACGTACGAATTCACCCGGAGGCCAATTCATTCATTTGAATTTTCATTTGAATTCACCCCTTCATTATGGATACCATTATAATCCATCATAGCTAATAGAAAAGAAAAATGATTTGCTTAATTCTTCAGATATACCGTATTGACTTTTCAGTGCTTTTAATCCACTTTTTTTTGCAGGCCAAGAATTTCAAAAGTATTATTTGTTTGCATAATATTTTCTACACTCTAAGCATTACGTTGGCGGACTAGCATTGTAATATTCTGATTACACTGTACATAAACGTTTTTAGACTATTCGACGTTGGTCTGCAGAAGCGTCAAAAGTGGAAAGTTCTCCTTTAGATATGTCACTTCTCATGGCTGAAGTCGATGAAGGTTAGTGAACATAGTAGAAACGCCAGAACAATCACATCTTCCAACACTTTGTTTTCTTTGAATTTGATCTATTTTCTTTATAGTTAAAAAGACACCTTTATGTTTCATGAAGCTTCTTCACGACTAAAAGCTGTACCACAAGATGTTCCTCAAGTTCGACCAGTTTTTACATCTGAACGCGGCTCTGTTTACACTGGCGCAGAAATTCGTGGAATTCAATCGAATACTTCACTCATACAGGTAGAACGACCATTCAGTATTTCTACTTATATTATAAATTTATAATAGTTTAAGTATTTATGTTTATCTAGAGCACTCAGATTATAGGATTTGTAAAAAAGTGATGTGATAAAAGAAAAGCCGTAAAAGATTAGAAAGGAAATACAAAGTGAAAGCGATAAACCTTGCATACCGTAGCACCGTACTTTTTCGATGTAGTACACCGACATAATTTCGTCTTAGGATTTCATTGAATCCGAAAGTCAATGTGATACGACGAATTTCAGATGCTGATCGGTGTTTGTCAAGGTGTTGTGCGGAATATTTTTGATCTCGTACCATCCGAAATGTTTGTTTCGCTGGGAATAGAAAAGCTGTTTCTTGTGGGAATTGCTAAACAACAACGATTTCTAGTACACATTAAGAAATGTCTTGATGAAATCGGTGCCGGACATATTACGGTAGAATCAACAATCACAGACACTTCAGCCGCTTACGGTGTCGCTCTTTACGCCTCTATGTCAAAATAGGAGATAGTTCTAAAAGAATTTCTTCTTCTTTTGTTTGTCAAAACACAATGGGCCGCACATGCTACTGTATCCATAGTTCCTTATATGATCTATTTACGCTGACTTTCGTTCAATGTTATCACTATCGGATTTTTTCACCTCAAGAATGCCAATCACTTGCGCGCACTCTTATCAGAGTGATGCCTTCTTTCTTGTCTTTTTTGATCATTCACATGTTTTAACAATACAAAGAAAAACGACACCTGCTTCATTCTAGTCCATTACCCCTCGAAACAGTTGTATCTGATTATTTGATAAGCTGATCTCTGTTTCCTAATGTTTCATTTTCTGGAAGATTCTTGTGAGAATGCTTGCATCACTTCACCTTACATTGACATAACGTTTTATATAATTAAAAAAAGTTTCGCAGTGAGTACTTTACTGCAGTCCTTAAGTCCAACACATTTATAATGACGAAATTCTCACCAATACCATGTTTGTACTTCTCTTATTGTTGAGTCAACTTTCTTATATAGCCGACGTCTACCTTATCAATTATTATTATTATTTTATTAGAAATTTCGAGGCAAGGCTAGACATTATCACATTTGTTCTAAACCGTTGTTGTCACCTTCCAATAGTCCTCCCAAAGTCGAGTATACCACCGTTCAAATGCGCAAATCTTACAAGTTTAGGTATAACAAGAGGATTATATTGCGCTACGTATTCGTGTTCAATGATGTTGTGGACCTCAATGAGTGCGAGCTCAGTCCTCACAGTGTTTATCTTAATCAGATATCTCTGGCACCAACTAACCGACCCTGAAGGAATGACGGACCTGAGCTTGGAGAACGCCCACGAAATGATTTAGGCCCGCGTGTCACCCACCAAGTTGATCAAAAATTAAAGGTCGGTTAATTTAATGACACACGTTAAGCTTAAGACAAAAGCAGACTTGAAAAAGCCTCGACCAATTTATAAGTACTCTAGAAAGAATCACAATCTGATGATATATGTGGGAGAATATATGTTAATAGTCAATCACTTTAATGTAGTGAATTAAATGACGGTAGGAACAATTATCCAAATAGTTTTAAGGAAAATGACACTATTCACACAAAAGAGTGACGTAAGTGAATCTTCTAAAAAGAAATTGCCATCTTTATGAATTGAAACGACATTTTGCACCCGTAATAGTTGAATCATGAAGAACATTCTCAATGAAACATTCAAACATCATCAGAAACAACACGGTGGTCCAATGAATTAATCAAACACTATCGAAGCTTTATCGAGTTACATAAAAGTCAGTTTCATCAAATTAGGCCATAGAATCTTCATATGAGACGTTGTCCTTCCCCGATGTCCGATAAGACCTTTTTTCTGGTAAGTACGAAAGTCTTGTATTTGGTCTGGATTAACATCTTTTCTGGAATAAAAAATTTTATTTACAAATCCACGAAATAGATAAACGAGAATTCACCCATTGATCTTATGATCCATGAGGCGATCCGGAAGAGTCAATGACTTTAGATTTTGCGTATTTAATGATAATAATTCGAGATCGGAACAGCTTATAAAGCAACCACGAAAAGACATGGTCGTCACATTGCAAAACATCGACTTCGAATCAGTGCTGTTTTTCTGAAAATGATGAATTTGAGTTAATAAAGCATAATTTCATTGAATAAACAAACGACTGATTCTTATAGCACTGACAAAATCTATTTCCTATAGTTACGCCGTTACACTTTTGCCTTCATCGTTCTGTCATAAAGGTGATCCAACTTCGATTGCTGTATGCGCAGCGATTTTAAATCAATATTATGTATCAGGATAGCGCTATTTATCATTCCGGATTACCACGATCCTAATTTTACGACGCCTGAGGGATGAAGAGTAGGGTTTCAATAAGACTTGAGTATCGTGGTTCCGCCCTTTTTGAAAATAATTTCTCAACTCTTCAATGGTAGATTTTGGAAAAAAGTAATGCTTGTGAATTGCATGATACTTTTTTGACCATGAAATCAATGAATCGAATAAAGTCCTCTCACAGTCATAATATCTTCCATCAGTTCATATTGAAATTGCCGGATTCCGCTAAAATCTACCTCAAGCAAGCGGTTCTTCGGCAAAACTCGAAACAGCTTTCCTAGCTGAAATGAGTTATTTTCAGAAGCTTAGATTATATGATGTGACACAATTCGTTTTACGGTCTTTCTTCCTAGATGTACTCCATGCCAACCAGCTAAAAATACTATACTGGTGTGCATACGATGAAATAATCCATTCATTCCCTTAATCTTTTTTTACAACAGTTCATCCGAAAACTATTACTAAGAAGATTCATGACAACGAACAGAGGAGTACAGAAGCAGAACAATGTTAACCATCGGTAAAGAAAAAAGCTTAGGAATGAAATAGTATGGATGATTCTCAACTATGTACTTACTTCACGTCGAATATGGAAGATGCTTTCAAACTGCTCCTGATCGGAATTAAGATAAGGGAACAGTCTACGCAACTCCTCAACGCTCGTCTTCAGAGAACGTTGTACATGCCAATAACCATCAACGATCTGTAAAGAGAAGTATAAACGATAACTCACCAGATTCATAACATCCGCATATACAAGTTTATTTAATTTAACTTATTTATCCTAATTGTAATGAAAACGACATCTGTACGCAAAATTGTTATCCACGCGAATAATAACTCAAACCTTCAGAGTGATTTTCTGTGTAGAATGCACAAAATGTCTGTCATCTGATTGAAAGCTCTTTGTGTGAATTCGTCGCTATCATGTGAATCGTGTATTTCTCATTGTAGCTTTTTAACAGTAATTTTCGTTATTTTTATCACCAGACGAAAACCTTCATTCTTAGATTTTAATGGTTTTGTTTTTCTTTCCGTCCTACATAATTCACGGCCGTCATGCTCACTCTCATCACTTTTACTCAAATTATTGTTTATTTCATATTATAGCTGAGCCATGACGGTTGTGAGAAGAACTACGTCATTTCTCACTAATTATATATATATATATATATATATATATATATATA
>KN716354.1:141443-158601 GCA_000816705.1 Dictyocaulus viviparus
AGATTTCTTATAGAAAATTAGAAGCTGAAACTTTTCCATGATCTTCCGGGTTATTTATTGACCTCGAAGATCAGTAAATAAATGAATAGTTTATTATTTCTTTCTTGAGAAAACACGAGGTTTTTCAGAAGCAATTTATTGAAATGGCTAACGTCTCGGCGGTTTCGTCTTCTTCAAAGCCTTGAGTGGTCAGCTTATTCGTACATCCACCTACCAAATACCTTCATTAGTCAACAGAGATAATTATCAAACCATAAGATGATCGACTTATGATATACTCACCGACTTATTTGAATCTTCGGCTTTTTGATGAAGTAAAAAATTAATCTAATGGGAGTCACATAAACAGACGCTGAACCTCACCTTTCAAATAATGCACTTATATGTACTGTTATGTCACGTGTGATATGAAGGCGTAGATCGTTATCATCGTCGCATCGTTAGAACTTTTATCACTTGACTTATCTTATTCTTTTCCAGAAAGAACAGTTATAAATTTGAGCTTCTGACAATACACATGAACGTTTCGACGATATATTTCAAGATGAGGGAATGTGTTCATTGCCCTCGTAAAGAAACTCTCCATGTTCCAGATAAAGCACTAGTATTCGCTTATGAACATTCGATTATCTTTCCATCTACAAAGTGCACTAGTTCATTGAATAAAGGTTCTGATAAAAAGGAACAAGCTTAAAAACTGCCAGGTGGACATTCACGTGTTCAACGATTTTTTTTCCGACAGATCGTTTCAGTTGAGAAATCCTGATCTATGCAGTATAGAAATTACGTGATTTGTTCTACGACTCACTTATGACATGACATGTTAGCTTACAGATGAAGCATTTATACCATCCATTTAGACACATGTACTTCACGCATTAACTGATAGATGTAGATGCTGATCTACATGAAAAACAGAGAGATTAAGCACTTGTGGCTGTTTTCGTTGGGGTGCTTCTTCTTGAAAACCTAATAACTCATTGATGAAATCATTCAATCAACTTAATAGGTTATAACTCATCATTGATGAGTGTTTGACGTAAACATCTATGGGTGATGACGCACTTTTAAACATTCATGTTTTTACTCTACCATAATCTACATAACCTTTAGCACAGATGAGGGAAACAGAGTGAGCAAACATATTAAATATATCACATATTGTAGTCATTCTCCTCCGTAATAAAGATTACTTGTTAACTCTCTAACTCTTTTTCCAATCTATATCACACGTCAAATCATTTCCAGCCTTAGTAGTTCCGCATATTATACGCCATTTGAGGACAATCAAGGTGAATCACGTTCCCCAGGGAGATACGATAAGAGGACAATTCTCTTAGGTGTATCATTCACTCAACTGTTCTTCTTTTTCTTTTATTGTTCGTATCATAGTAATTCATCCTTGATTATTTATTGTTTCATCGTAATTATTTAAATAATATTGTGTTGATTATTATATTACCTAGAAGTTTGAGGAACAGTGGTCATTCAAGGTTGGGATAAACTAAACGGCTGCCGAACCCGATCCAACATACATTTCATATGCATGGAAATTCTTCTGATCGTTTTCTACTTTCTCTTTCTCAAAATGTGATTCTTTACAACTTTATACTTGTATCGTTAACATCCGTCTTATTTTTAGGAATACGGAAAAGTCGATAATCAATACTTTCAAAAATAGAATGTGTACAGTAGTTTCTAGTGGAAATGAGTTCTCAAGCAGTTTTTCCCTCAAATTTATCCTCCTTTCCTTTCTTTTCTGCCACTTAAAGAAATACCTAAGATAAACATCATTTCATTTCAGTGTGGAGATACGTCGAGCATTCGTTTTTCTGCATAATATCGTAGTTCTAAAATGCAACCTGTGTTCACTGCTCTAAGCTTGAGTTTCCTCCTACCTCATCGCTATGCAGCCGCATCTTATGCATTCCATAGGTGGATGCCTTTTAGATGATTATCAATATAATGTAGCCCTAGAATTCGTTGTTTAACCATAACGATTTAAGCTATATTTTTTCTTATATCTCATTGTGTTGTCCATTTCATTTCCTCTACAAATGATTTTTCTTAATGATTAGAACCCTACGTTGATCTACGTATTGCCAATATTTCAAAGTGTTATTAACCGAATGGTTCAAGAACAGCTAAGAATGATGAAAATTTATGATTGATTGCGGTGACGTCATCTGTGGTCTCATATGTCATCACGTGACTCAGGCTAGGAAAATCATAAATATCTCCATCGATCTCATCTCTCCTCATTGTGCGTCATAGGTTCTTAGGCTCAGTTTACATATCACATGCAGTGCACATAATCTTATAGCAAGCTTTTTCCACTCATTCTTTCCGACGATAGAATATCCGTGCAAAATTTCGTAACAGTATTTCTCAGGCTCTTGTCAACAGAAGATGTTCAGTGGTACTGAAAATGATACTCAGTGAGTGTTTAGAACAATATTTCATTGGTGTTTCATTCAATTTAACTCAATTTATATTATAAAATAAGTTACGTAGTATAACAACGACTTCCTCTTTTGCTTGAGGGAAACGATTGGTGCAAAACAATAGCACCATTGAAAGTATATTCAATGATTGATGGATGTGTAATTATCAAAGGCACCTTGTATTTTTTCACTTGACCTATGCGGTTGAAAAAGTAATGGTCCCAGTTAAGAGGTAAGGCGATTAAGTAAGGGACGGCTCATTTTGTAGTGACGGCTTTTTTCATTTTCATGATCGTTAAATTTCTGTGACCTACTTTTACCAAAGCTATTTCATTATCCTCACGTCTTAACGAAGCATAAGATCGTTGAGTGGTTGTTTTGTTTTAAGAGATCGTTTTTTTAAGGACTAATTCGATTTGATACCTCCAGATGATCGTCTACAGTTGTGAATAGATGATCTTGAATTTTCTTATATGAGGGAAATTTAACGCATAAAAAATAACTCAGCAAGAAATAACCTTTCACGATATTTCACAGTAATAATCTTACAGAAAAGTATTCACTATTGAGTTTTGTCTTCTAAAATTACTAACAATAAAATGGACACTTGTATTTACCTCATTTTAACTACGTAGTCATTTCTAATCAATTGTGTACTCTTGTTCGATGTTCGAGGAAAAAGTCTATTAAAGCTGAAGCTATTAAAGCTATTAAAGCTTCTTAATTTTATATGTGTATATCGTAAGAACTAGTGAACTGACAATAAGTCAAATTGAGGTAGTACTTGGTATGTGAACGAAAGAAGTAGGACAACGGACAGCAGAATTTTTGATGTGAACAGAAAAAATCAGCAAAACTTTTCCTTGTTTACATTAATATGAGTCACTCTGATTTCACCGATTGTCGTCGTCATTCTGTGCATCATCACCGACTGACTGTCATCGATTTGTTTTCAACACCGACGTAATCATCAACGTGTTCAGTTTCAGTTTTCTCTTTTGAGAAGGAAAAAAGAGGGAGATAGAGAGAGAGGGAGAGAGAAACGAAACGTGTTAACTAATATTTTTCACTTGTGCATTTTCATTTCTACACTGTTAAGCAGTACAAAATGAAATCGGTTTTCTTTTTGATGAGTATTGATTTTTTTTTTCGTAGTTGTAAACTCAAATAGGATATAGCATTCATCGTACATTCATCGAACGTCATCACTTCAACGCCTCATAAAGTATAGGATGTTCTTGACCTATAATTTCAACTACAATAGCGACGTATCATATTTTATTTCAGATCGTCAATGTCCATGAACATTTCTTTATGTCGAATTGTCCTCATGATTATGAGGAACATGTGGTCAACATGTGTTTGTCTACGTACATCAATAAAAATGACTGCGATCCGACGAAAAACTACGAAAACATAAAGAATGGTGAATTAAGTTATGGCGGTGATCAATTTCTGTCCATGCCTCACTAATATATTTGGCTTCATCATGAATCGGTGGAGTTGCATATGTACGTTGTCTGTACAATGACAGTCTTCTGAGGTTCATCGATCCAGTCAATACTTCTCATCTTACTATGTTGACTCTGGCGAGAAATGGTCAACTATGGAGTGATGAAAGTACTAATTTGTTCAGACGTGGAAATGATCCGGAATCGACACCACTTAAAGATGTAGTACTTTTGCGCTACGTGTACTCTGTAGAAAATCTAGTTTCCTTCGCACTCCTTCTGTAGCGCATTTCATCAAACACAGAAGAAGATGCAGAAATTATGAGTAGGACTACGTCTGATGTCATTATGTAGTACGTGAAATTCGTTATGTTTTAACAACGATATGTTATGTAATGCAGAAAATCTTCATAATGATGTGTCATAGCTCATATGAATATGAAAATTACATTATCAATTTAAGCTTCGTTGTAAAAATAGTTGGAAACGTTATGAAACTTGAGGTAGAACTAGAGGTGTTGTCTAGTTCACAAATGGAATCAGGTTATTAACTCTATACAAAGTTTATATTTTGAATTTCTATAGAATGCCCTAATGAACGTATACAGACTATGAGTTCTTATCACTAAGGCCGCTTGGAAAGTGCTTCTGTGATCCAACGGCAGGTGATTATCATCCTCTTTCATGACCTTTCAAACATCACCTATAGCATTCATTGAACATCACGGATTGTAACTCACAACAACCTCAATGAGATTTTACTTACCATAGCCCTAACTTACTTCTTTGATAAATAAACAGCGTCTTTTCAAACTTTCGTACTAATTTGCATAAACTGCTTACGTCATGACTTTTCTCTTTGTTCAAACCGTTCTCTTTGTTTTCCTGTAGAAAATGTTGTAATACCAGATTATCGACGACATAGCGATTTACTGATAGCACTATCTGATTTTCGGATCGAATACAATTCATTCCATCCAAACTACGCCGTCAACCACATTCTTATCAGTGATAACGACATAATCATCTAATCAGTGTCTCCATTCTTCGCATAATTACTCTTCATACTTTTCTGTACTATCGAACTCAATCCATTCATAGTAGTTGGTCATCGATCCTCATTGAGCACTCAATATTCTTTGAATCTTTGTTTTTTCTCTTTTCTTTTTTCAACAATGCAATACAATTTTGCCAATGAAAGTCAACAGTGTTTCACAATTTCACGTTTATAAAAGTCAAGCTGCCCAAGGCGAGAATATTTTCCTTATAGCAGCATTCATTTTCTCTTTTCAATTATCAATCAATTAAGCACTTTCTGATAATGGACGCAAATTGAACTTTTTCTTTACAGAATCTAAAAGCCGCTTTATCTCTTATCAGATCAAAACATTCAGTACAGATCCATTCAAACGCCATCCATTCAGAGTAGTTGGTCATTGATCCTCATAGAGCACTCAACGTTCTTTGAATCTTTGCTTCTTCTCATTTCCTTTTTTATCAATGCAATGCAATTCTGATAATGAAAGTATAGAGTAGATGAAATCGACTAGAAGAGAAGTTGATGCTAATGAAATGAATTCTGAACGAAAATGTTTCTCGAAATAAAGTGGTACTTATCGTTCTTGTTAGTTTTTCGTTGTTCAACTACTCGTTTCAGTCACATAATGGATGAATATCACCTTGAAGTGTTGACTGATTAGACGTCGTTCATCACGCTACATTTGTAATGCAATCCTTTTTAGTTTTCGTTCTCGTACTCTTTGATTTCTGTAATCGATTAGTAACGCTTAGTTCGCTTTTTTTCTATCTCTTATGAAATAAACATGTTCGTCAATCATCAACAGAATTCGTTATAACCGAACTCGTCTGGCTAGCTGTTGATCATCTCCAACTTGATGTACTTCAGAGATTTCTGTGTATGTTTCTTCATTCATGTTTTGTTCGAAAATTCAACATCCACCAATGTTCTTTTCTAAGCTTCATCATATGAACTGACATTCGTTGAAAGTTACATACTAAGATTTTCTAAGATTTCCTTTACACACAGAATGAAAATGTCTTGTATTTAGGTTAATATTTTATTAAAACATCTCCCATAGTAACTCTTTAGATGATTTGATCTCTTCTTTTCATTTTTCCCTCATTCCTTATAATACTAGGTCATCATCAGTATTGTAAAGTCATTCAAAAACATCGTTGTCTGAATGAATGAAGCACCTTCGGCCCATCGCCATCCATTAGTCAGTTCAACTTCATATGTTGTGCAATTAACAAGTTTCCAACTAGTTTGTCTACCCTCATTTTTGTACTTCAACATTAGTTTTACTGGAGAGTTTTTCCCCTCATTAAAATTCAAGAACCTCTAGATTTACATAGATCTCATTTATCATTTCAATTCCTTGTAACTTTTTAAGATATTTTCTGACACAATAATAATTTGTTGTGAATAACAGCTGAATAAGTAACCAACTGAAACTTTACCTCTAAACCTCTCTATTGATTTTTCTGCACATCCTGGTAATTCTGATAAAGTTTTAGTTGACTAATCATTTTCGATTATCATATCATTGAGATTGAAGAAAAACTCTTATATCTTTTCCTCAGTTAATTGTTCCTCGTTTTTTTTTCCGTAATTACATGAGAATGGGAGGGAAAAGAGGGAGGGTCGTTTTTAAGTGATAGCAATGACATTGGAAGTGACAGTTGTGTCTTCGATCCGCTTAAACTTCATTATTGACGTTGTTTGCCCACTTTCATAATGACTCATCTTGTGCAGCTTCTTTTTACCGCCTCTTCTTAGACTTGCGCTTCTTGAATGGCCTTCGAGTCTACGGTAAAACCTGATCTTATTGATCGCCATCTGATCTCTCGAATCGCTTTCTTTGCAATTCATTTAGGCCATTCAAGTTCTTCTTGTTAGATTCGTCATGAATTGTACTGGATTCATCATAGTGTACCTGTAATTGATAATGTTCTACAGTTTCTCAAGCAATTGATTGATTATTTTTCTAGAAAACTTTGATAGGGATTCATCTATGGCAAATGGACTTGCTTTTGATCTATTATACGGTTACATTAGTCTCTTTTGAATCTTATTCTATTTTTTTCCTCATAACTCATCTGAGGTTTTGAGAACGCTTAGTTTCTTTGAAATCTTTTTGGTGACTAGAATCGGTACTGAAATGTGTGATGAATTTTAACTAATTGTTTCTTCACCGTAAAAAAATGACGAATGGAATTTGTATCTATATCAAACCAAAGCTTATGAAAGTCTTTGTCTTTTCAAGAACATTGTATTTTGCGTTGCATAGAAACTTCTTCTACCTCTCGCTGTTCAGACTCACGAACATTTTCAAAAAGCGATGACTTATTCTAAAAAAACACTTTCGCTGTGTTTTTTTTTGTTCATCTACATTATTTACCAATCGAAGGAAAACATCAAGTGAATCTATTAGTGATTTATATCATCTACTATTGTTTCTTGCCACTGTTTCCGTGTTGACCAACTGCATCTGGATGGATGTGGCGCAGTTGTGGAAGTGCAGCAGCGAATCGCAGGCCCGAATCAGGCTCGCCCAACGCCTGTCAGGCCATCATTTCTTCACGTTCAATAAATTGTTGCCAGTGAATTCTGGATAAACAGCAATGACTTGACGAATAGTTGTCAACTCGAATCACTCTATAGACCAGACTCGTATTCAATCACTTCGACGATATCACGTTGAACACGAATGCATAGGCGCATCCCACAATGAGGATTGATTGACCAACTACCAGAACTTGCCTTATCTGTTTCTTACTTAGGTACATATTGAGCTTTACCAGCTGATTGTAATATTCCTGTGAACTTCACAGCTCCAAGTTGTCGTTAATACTTTTGAAGTAGTAACCGTGAAAATTCATCATGTGCTTCATCATGTCTGTCTAAGTTCATTTTGACAGATTTGTGGCTTCGCTTACTTTTCTCTCCTCTGTCGGTGATTTTTGATGTACAACATTAATATGATTCCACTTGTGCAGCACCTATCAGTACCTTCTACATAACGCTGATCTTTTTCTTATCCTTACTTGCTTACTATTTAAGCTTGACACATCATTTTAACTACTGTTTCGTCATGTTGAATTTTGAGAAGATAGTAGTCTTTGACATTGACCTGTTTGACCTCTCCATTGAAAATATAATCTCAGATTACTGTAATGAGGGTGTGACTTAAGTTAATGTTATACGTCATGACGACCTTTATATGTGATAATCGAGTAGTATCAAATATTTCTTAGAGCTTAAGATAACTAGTTAATCGATGTGATCTGATTTCATATCATTCTACTTCTATTCAAAGAACCACATCGTTAAAATGAACATTTCTTTCTCAATCTTTGTGGCCACTTATTTTTCCTTCGTTGTAATCTCGTCTCTGCTGAGTCAATTCAGTCACTCAGTCAGTCAAGTCAAGCGACATTCGTGATTTCTTTTTGTTTTGTGTACATCCAATCATTATTGTAAGTGATCGAGATGGTCTATTGATGTTGTTTATTTTTTCGAATTGTACTCTTCATAGATACTGATAGTTTTGATGATTATGATTGAAGTGGCTAATGTCGTCACTCATAATGTTTTAAACCCCTTTAAACATGAGGATATCAACACTACTGACGTAAATGATGACTTCGACCAGTTCCTCAATCTGAGTCACTACAATCGTGACTCAAAATGAATAACTCGTTATGTATGAACTGACATCCCCAGCCTTCATCATCACCAATCCAGAATTGTCATCACTCACTTTCTTAGCATTTCTGTCCTCGCACTTTGTTTCAACCGTATCGGAGGAGAATTTCAAGAAAAAAAAAAGATTAATTCACAATGGGAAAAACATACACTCCAAATATCGACTTCATAACTGAAATCGTTTACATTGTATTATTAACGAATCAAAGATCAAACATGAATGAAAAATCCTCTAAATTTCTTAATCCTCACCGTCTATCTTCATCATCAACATTACTTTGTACATTATTTTTATTCGGATGAATAAAAATCTATGGAAGATATATGATGAGGACAAATTTTTGGAAATATCACTCAAAATGCCTCTTTATACTTGCTTAGATTCTGTATAGACTTCTTCTCATTCATCAGATTACCGTAACCACAACGAATTTAATGACAACGAGAAATGTCTAATCAATATTCATTCGAAAACGATAGTGGATTTCATCATCACAATAACCACGCTCGTCATTCTATCGATGAACATCATCAACACGACGAATTTATTCAATCGTAATTCAATCGATAGCTATTAATTTCATTTCCTATTTTAATGTTGGCCTTTTTATCCGATGACCACTAACATGAGGAGGCGATTCTGGCGAGGCAATTTTACTCACATTTTTAATCGAAATATTTTTCATTGATTTCTTTTTTCTACACATGACGCTTACTCGTTTACAAGACAACTGTTTTTTCATTCGTTTTCATTTTGATTCTTGTCATAATCTTTAGAAAAATCTGTTTCTCATCTGTTTATATGAGAATAAAAAAGTTTTCTTTTTTTCGATTAGTGTACCATGTTTTCATAGATATGTTGTAGTTGAGGCTTGTACATTACCTCATGAGTTATCAGTCAAACTCCAATTATCGATAGTGGTACAATTGGCGATTGTTCAACTTCATACAAAATTAACTAGTTTGAAATATTTTCTATTTAGTGTATTGCTTTTGTGATTATTTACATAACCTTAAGTTTTATCAAATGAAAGAAAAATTAATCACTTAGCAAAAAAAAATGATAGTAAGCAGCTGAAGTGATGATCAATCCCTACGGCAATCATCCTCTTTCTTCTCATTGAATACGATTGGTCGATTAATTGACCTCATACCAGCACTCTACTATCGTTGATTAAGTGCTGCCGATCCTTTCATATTATTCCGCCACTATTATTACCTCAATGACTCCAAGTATGGAAAGAATAGTTCGCCTAAGGGATCATGTCCAATCCACTACCATTCCAATCAATCTTAACAGAAGCGAATAAGATTATCATTTATCTAGCTAGATCATAAAATTTACATGTCGTATATTTCTTACGGTATTGCTTTAATCGTTGAAACACTAGAAGGATTTCTAATCTCCTCAACAATTTTTTTCGTATGAAAGTTATGATGACGTCAGCGTTTTCTATCTAGTTCACGTGAAACTCCGCTGATTTGATCATTTCAACGAGAAAACCTGAGAGTGAAAAATGTTTCAGTTACGACACAGAATGAAAGACGACTCAATAAACGTTATTTTACTAAACGAACTATATATTATTATCGATCATTACTGTAATAATTTAACCATTCTTATACAATCCTACTATCATCCATATAAGATTTCAGTTTTATCAGCAACTTATGTTCGTAATGATATCATAACGCTGTTACCTCATAAAATCCTCCTCACTCATATATGTCATTACGGGCCATGTGTGGAAATTTGTTGGTGCAAAAATAATTACGGCTTATGCTATGCTAACGTCACCCGAATTACCGTATTAATTTTTGCACCAAACTGTTGATTCGAAACAAGATTCGTCAACATTTGCTGGCAATTTTCTTATGTCTAAATTTTCGCGCTTACCGTATTTCATTCGTCAAATCGAGGAGTTTTTTTTCTTCTCAATGATTTTCCTCTCCCTCAAAAATGTCATCCATTCGTATTTCTTTGATAGCTCTGCTATTTAATCTATAGCCATTTTTATGTCAACATTATTTAAGCTAGACTATTTTTTTTCTGCATTTTAAAAATCGTGATCTACTTCTTAACTTCTTCGGATAGATTTTTTCTATTCCTGTTTTCATTTATATTGGCTATTGATTTTTTATATAATACACCTTGTTAAGAGATTAACCAGTAGCCCCTTCCCTCCCCTTCCTTCCCCTTCCTCAATTTTAAGATGAACAACTGAAAGGTGGAGATTTTTTTCATTTGAGAAGCTCATTAATTCAACAATGCTTGCCTCATCATTTGACTTATTGAATTGTTGCTCGAAAAGTAAAATTGTAATGTAATATAAGTATTATCTATAATAACTTTTTAAGCTGATGTTTAGCTTTTTCTATTTATATGGATAGAGCACTCTTTTCACCTCTGTTTAATTTTTTTTTGACTCTCTCTCTATATGGAGTGACATAGCTGTGTCCTTTAGTCAGGACAGTGTTTTCGTTTTATTTGCTTATTATGTTATTTATTAAATGACGTAGATGAGACGTATAGATAGATGAGTACAGATGAGTACAGAAGAGGAAAATGTGTCGAATCTTCTGAATGACATCGTTGACCTTCGTTCAATAAACAAACAGCTGAAGAAATTTGAAGTTTTATCGGTCCATAAACATCATGGTGTGTTATTGACATGTTTATCGGTAATTAAAGGGTCGTTATGATCCGATTAATGCAAACATGTTGATTGTTGTGAAAAATTTCGATCGCTACACGTTAATGATATCGGAAGAATTCCAGGAATTTCAGTTCTTCACCACAGATTTAGTCATCATCATTCATTCATTAGTTATAACCACCATCAAGATACCGTATTACATCCAGGATGTGAATATGAGAAGATGTCATCGTCCCACCTCACTTACTCACCTCCTTCCCTCCATTTATCGTCGTATCATCGACGAAAAACTCGACGTATATTCAATTAAAAATGTCATCGTTTTAATATGAAATAACAAAATGATGTTGTTTTTGTCATAGAAGGAGCAGAGGTACATAGAAAGAATAAACACAATAAAATTCGCGTTGTTAGCTTAATTATTCCGGTCTCACTACATTATTATACTGATAAGTGTTATCGATCGAAACGCTTAACGTGCTTCTGTACTGAGTGATGAAAAATCGAGAAGAACGAAAGAAAACGAGGCTGTATCACCTCAAATTTTATGAGTGATTTTCTTTTCACATTACATATCAAACAAAGACAAAACAATAGCGATGATACGATCGCGATGTAAATACATCGTGTTGATTCGCACGTATGAAGAATTACTGTATTTCGTTACAACTGTAATCAGCACTTAGGCACTTAAGAACTTAACAGCCTTAGAATTTTATAACCATAACGTAAATCTTATTTACAATTCTTCTCGTTTTCTTTGATGAAACAAGAAAAATCTTTATTCGATGAAAAATCTCTTCTGTATTGTCGATGGATTAGATTAGTCACAACGATATCGCCGAAGATTGATCGGCATCATTCTTGAAGAACTTCGTCGATCCGCAAGCACCGATAGAAGTCGACAATTCGTTGTTGTAGTTGTTGTTGTTGTTTTGAAAAGCTAGAAATTTGCTCAATCGATTACTCAACTACCAACTAAATCAATCAATGAGCTTCTCCTATGTAAAGTAAAGATACGTTGCGAATTTATATTAGAGAATTTCCTATTGTTCGAAATTTATCATCTTCTTCGTTTCTTTGATGCTGTTTTTTTTACTTTATTCTTATACTTTTCCTCCTTTTTTTTTCTCCTCGTAACCAATTGAATATTTTCCAATTATAGTAAATAGTTTGAACAATTTGTCCTGTTCTCTTATACATCATTCATGAAATGAGGATGTAACTCTACCTCAATGACTTTTAGAGCGAATACTCTTACATTATCTATGCTTTATGGTGATAAGTTCGAAAAAATCATAATTGGAAGTTGGATAATGAGAACACCTATGCTGGATATGGCCGAGGGTTATATCGGAGGTTTCTTAGTGCAGTTTGAACTCTGCTTGCTGTTTGACATCGTAGAAACTTCTTAACATCGGTATTCGTTGGGGCTTCAAGCCATAGTGCTATCCATTCGATCAACGCCAACACTTACCTCATCTTACCTCATCGAGTCTTCATAGAGCGAACGTTTTTTAATTTGCTTTTTCAGCTTTTAACGTAACGTATCTTCGTTATTACCAATATAATTCGAATTCAATTCATTATAAAACAATAAATATTAGCATTGGCATTTTATGCAAATTTCACATCGACCATAATATGAAATTCTTCAAAGAAGAAAAAAAAATCAATCAAGATCTTTTTTTTTGAAATGATAAGTATTGAATTTTCTAAGCTTTGAAATGCTAATAAGAATATTTTTCCCTTGACTGAATTCATTTAATGGGCATTGAATTGATTTGAATTCTTCAATGAATTCCCCTTCCCACTGCCAAAGAGTTAACCGCTTCTAAAAGAAATCCGTTATTTTCCTTTCGAAAGCTGAATGGATAAAAACAAAATTGATTGATCCAGGTGATTTACAAGAACATTCCAACAGACGGCGGTGAGTACGACACCTCTCAGGTGAGGTCTCAAACTGAACTCCCAGTGTTTTTTTTTCTCTTTTGTTCTTATATTTCATAGATTTCTTACTTTACAAGACTTATCGTCGGTTATGTATTTCCATCAGTATTGATTTTTCTCGATATTTATGTCAGATCAATCAATAATGAAGCTTATTCATTATATATAAAGCATCATATTTGTATACGTCGTTATATACAAATCGATATTTGACAAAAAAAAACATGTTGTCCATTAAAAATCATTGAAAGTGACTATTGAATTTTCAATGTTGAAAATTCCCTCCTACCTCATCCGAACGCACTATTGAGTTCATCTTCTGTATTAAAGATAGAATTGTACTTCATTGTAAATAAAGCGAAATGAGCATCATAACAGTGGAAGGTCATGTCATTTTTTATTTTTTAATACACTCTTTTTCTTTATTTCTCTGCAGATTCGTTTTTATTAAGCTCATTTATTCAGCGATAATTTAAGTTGAGATGTTTAACAAAATAATATTGATCATTTGCATATTTGATTTTACTTCACATCTGTCAGTACAGAAAGAGAAAGAGGATAAAATTGATGCTAAGAGGTTTCTATGACGTCAGAGATCTTGATGAAATCTGAACAACTTCATAGCATTCTACTGTTTACCAATCCGAAGAAGTTCTTCTAGCTTTATAAACAAAGAAAAAAAAAACATCGCAAACAGATCCACTTTTTCTCCTTTTGTTTTTCTAATGTTTACAATCTGCTGCATCAACAAAGACAATCTGCGTCATTATCATAGAACGTCATCACCTTTGTCATTTCAATTATCTAACGTCAGTCTACTTTAGCGAGTGGCGCAGTGATGGAGGTGCTTGGCGATACGTAAGATCTAATCAGGTTCGTCGTCATTCACATGTATAACAAACCCGATCCTTGCGGGTGTCAGAAAAGTCTGAGTTAGATAAACAGCACTGGTAAGTGGTCATCTCGAATCACTGTATGGGCTACTCCTGCATTCAATCATCTCTATGATATCACGCTGAACACGAATGCATAAGCGCATCCGTCAAGAAAGGTCGGTTATAAGAATTGTATTATTTTAACTTTAACATCGATTTGAGGAGTAAATATTTCCACTGCGATTCTTCCACTGTATCGATTATATCATCTATAATAATCCTCTTGTTGATAGAACGACTCAGTTGGGTGCGAAAGAATTTTCCCATTGTTCATGTATCGCTTGCCTTTGTTGTCGCTCGAAAAATTCGCTGATAATCGTGTTCATAACACGAAATTTCCTTGAAAAAAATTCTGCCAACATTGCACTGGTAGTGTTTCGTGTACTACGATTGACGTTCTGTAGAACCTTACTGCTTACCCATGCTACGTGAATGAATACTTGGATGGTCCGTCAATAGGTATTGTGCGGACCTCAGCGCATCTTTCATTCATCTCTTTCTTTCGCCATTGTCGTCCATGGTGGTAGTTCATGACGACTGGAGCTCTTCTGATATCACCATCTGTAAGTTAACATCAGCTGCGAATATAGCTAATTCTTTTCTTGAATACGTCCGCACAGCGTCTACGTAGTCGTTCTCGTAAACCGGTGCAAGAAAGAGCAAAAAATGGACTATGGACGTACCCATATACCTATCAATAGATGCCATCTGTAAGTTAAAAATTGATAACAATGAAGCTTAAATACAATATTTACCAATAATACTTGATAATGTATTTCTTTTTATCATCACTCAAACCGTATTCCTCCTGAATTTTTTCACTCTCAATGGCTAAGCTTCATTGAAGTCGTTGAGTAAAATTCAACGTAAAGACGCATGACATCGCTTCTGTATTATTTTATGGATAGAAAATCGTAGTGATTTTTTAAGCACTCCTTAATTTCCTCAGAAATGAATCATTCAACTACTTTTCAATGAGTTGCTATGTTAACATTTGTTAGCATCATTATTTTTCTAACTAATTAAAAATACTATGAGTCATTACTAATTTCAGTTCGCCTCAAGTGTTGCACATGTATTGATTGCTATCAGAAATAATATTGAAATATATTATAATTAAGTATTAATATTATAACTTTATATTAATAATATTTACTAGTACCATTACTACTGATGTTGATATAATTTTACGTCTATAGATGAATTCTGAATAGAATTCTTCGATATTTCTATTGTCCAACCGACAACAGGCGAACTATGTGGATGATGAATTTGCTGTAAATGAGGAAAGGAACAAATTGACTCGAATCCGATACTGTTATCATTCATTCCGATTTGTTTTTTCAGCAGTTTTTTCTTATGCGAGTTACCCATGCCATTTAACATCACTTAGTTCCACCAGTTCACTTTATGAGAAAGAAAATATACTTTGTGAGGTACAGTCATTCCCAGCATTCCATCCATCGTGTCAATTCAATGCTGTTTTTATTTTTTACCGATCAAAATTGACAACAATCGTCGACCTCACTCACTCTTCTCACTTTAGACTGGTGTGGTTTGAATGGTTGGTGCAGAGTTGGGAATCGAACTGATGATGACCGACCGACCTTAGCCGCCTCATCATGTCTAACGTGCTGCTCCTCCTTTTCTAATAGCTGAATACCGTATACTGTACAAGATTCATGGAAAAAAAAACTCAAGAAAGCGACTTCGTGCATTACGCGTGACTGTGGCAACTGTGCCAATAATACCGTTGTCTTCATTGAGGATATTTTAAGTACTCTGTTTGCTTGAACTATTCATTTTTACAACATCTCATAAATCTGACAGCGCTGTTGTTTTCTCGCAGTACTTCTTCATCTACCTATGAAAATGAACATCTGAATTCAGTTTCGTTCACAATTCTTCCTATCGATAGTTCTCTCATTTTGTCCAAAATCTGATATCGTCATGTAGTGAACCGTTCCGCTGTTCACATTCTGTTAAAGAATCATCTACAATTCTGATTCTCTCTTTACAGGTAATGGACGTATCTGCTTCGATGAGACCGCTTTCGTGAGTTTCTCAAAGTGCTACTGAGCTGTGTTTTTCAATTAACGATATTTTGCAACAAGACTAACCAATACTTTGAAATTTTTTTGTCACGTACATGAATGGACATCAACTCTATAAAATGATGCATGAAGTTCATCTCCAAAGAGAATTGTTGAAGAACATTAGAGAGGATCATTCCTTCAACACATTCTACCATATCTATTTGATACCGTAATACATTCTGTTTACAATATAAAGTAAAAATTCCTTTCCTATTCCAGCAACTCACGTCCTACGCAAGCCTATTACGTGCCGCGTCGTGTTCTGGAAGGTGGTCGTAGTCCGTTTTCTGTTCATAATGATAGTAAACCAGTTGAGGGTTTTGTCGGTCAGCTACAGAGGACACAGATTAGTCAAAAACAGCGGCCAAACAATGAGGTGATCAAGAAAAATTACACAAAATACTGTGATTCGAAATATTCAACTAGAATTTAGTAGACAGTGAACGATAAAAATCAAAAAATGATTTTACTTATCTTCACTCCTACAATGTTATCTAACATTATAATGAGATGAGTCAATCTTTTGAATAGTGGCTTTTTTAAATTAGCAAGTTTTCGAAATATCTATAATCGTGCAAATTCTACTGGATGAGAAATGATTCCTGATTTTACCTCAAAAGCGACTCACCCAAATTTATATCGATTTGATTTTCTTAGAGCCAAAAGGGAAACTAAAAGCACCTATTCTACAACTGAAATCTAAATCTTGGACGAAAATCCTATGGAATTTATCTAGACTTTGATTGAATAACTCTTCATCTTTAATAAAATAACTCTATTTCAACTTTACAAATTTATAGAATTTATGTAAAAATACCAGAAAAGCATTTTGAAAAAGTGATAATATAGACCTAATGAGAATCATCTTGACTAACAAAGTCGATATAATAGAAGAT
>KN716354.1:158701-171541 GCA_000816705.1 Dictyocaulus viviparus
AAAATATCTGTAATCGTGCAAATTCTACTGGATGAGAAATGATTCCTGATTTTACCTCAAAAGCGACTCACCCAAATTTATATCGATTTGATTTTCTTAGAGCCAAAAGTGAAACTAAAAGCACCTATTATAAAAACTGAAATCTAAATCTTGGACGGAAATCCTATGGAATTTATCTAGACTTTGATTGAATAACTCTTCATCTTTAATAAAATAACTCTATTTCAACTTTACAAACCCATAAAATTTATGTAAAAATAACAGAAAAGCATTTTGAAAAGTGATAATATAGACCTAATGAGAATCATCTTGACTAACAAAGTCGATATAACGAAGATCAGAAACTCGCATAGTTTTTTTGGAAATAAATTACATCCAGATTCGTATGCCCTCAAAGAAAACTGTCTTCAAAACTCACATCGAACCACGACCTCTGATGGCGGATTTGTTGCCAAAAATCGACTATTCGAATGTAAGTCAATAATAACCGTATAGATAACAATTATATTCACTATATTCCTTTTTACAAAAGGATAAGCGTCATGTACCACGAGTAGCTGAACCACAAATCGAAGCACCAACAACATCTCCTTCTTGCCGAATCACTCAAGCAAAACCGTTCACTCCTAGAATCGTTAACGCCCCTCAAGGACCATTGAGTAGACCTAATGCTTTCTGTGCATTTCCGTTCCCGTTGAAAGATGTGTGTATTTGTGATCGTCCGAATGTTCACGTCGTATGCAAAAGGTATGCATTAACTTTCTCCGTCTGAATCATTAAACAAAATCCTCAAACAAAATATAACTTATAAGCATTCGATCAAGATTATTCTGTCGATTGATATAAGATCATAAGGATAAGCCTTGGCAATCTTCTTCTTGCCGGATGTGCCTAGACCGTCGAATTTAATTAGCATGCAAGACCCAGTAGGCCTGAGACGGTAGCGGAAACGATTTAGGCGCGCGAATCACGACGAAACCTCAATCGTTGCACCTCCGTTTAGCTTGCCACTGAGTGTTGAAAAGCTTATTATTTGCATTTATTAATTTCACTTTTCTTGAAAAGTATTGCAATCCATTGTTCATTTTTCATTAATGAAACGGTTTCCAGATGCGGATATGAGTGCGTAGGTCGAGTACAACTCGTATGCGATGTCCATCCTAACTCACTCTCGCTCATGGACATGCGAGAATGTGCCAATCCCATCTGTAGGAGTATACAGATATATGAATCCCATTCACTAAACAACAACAATATTAACATGCCACTACAGTAAACGAGTACTCTTCAGACGTCATCACAACACGGGTTGATTTTTTGGCGTGAAATATGCATATTAACTATAACCAACTCATCTTAGTTCCATGAATTACTGCTGCGTGCTAAGTAGTTATTGTTTAAGAAGAACAGTTTAATTCGTTCAGCTCGTATTACATCATTTACTTATAATTTTTTGCACTTACATATTCTCTAACACTTTTTAACTTCTAAGCTTAGAACAGACTGTGTTGATTGAATTGCATGTTTTTAATCGTCATTGGTGAATAGAACATTGTTTATCATATTTGAAGTTTTTAAAATGTATATAGTCCTACTTGTTTGGATGTAACCAAGTTGTTTCGTCTTTGATTGATGATCAAATAGTGCATCTTCGCTCTATTTGTCCACACTCTTTAATTATTATTTTTGTACATGTTATGCGGGGAAATATGAGGAGAAAAACACGCCTTCACCACATATATATAAAAATAAAGTTGTTTGGGTAATAAAGTCATCTTTTCATTTGCATCTTAGTGCAACACAATGTAAAAGAAACAACGATGGCATGTTACAATTTGTGCCTAGGTGACCAGAAACAACGAAACAACCGGCGGATTAACTACCTACGGCGTCTTCTGCCACTGCTAGGGCTGCGACTGTTATCCCTGCAACATATTAATTGAAACCTTACCTGTCAAACAGCTCAACGTTCGAACTGAATACAACATAATATTATCACAAGATACGCTCACTAACACTCACCTTGACGAGCTACTAACTTATTCGAAGTGACCAACATGATGACAGGTTAGAAAATAACACACGTTTTGACTGAGTGTTTCCGACATAGTACCAGCAGCTGATACCGAACCAAGTTCATCTACATATCTTGCTGTATCTGACGACGACGTAATACTTGACGCAACACTGTGCAGTACATCGTTTGTCTTGTGCACAATTCTAAATGCCATAATGTTTGAATAATAATTTGCTGAAAACTAGAGGTATGCAAAGCATTATTTCCAACTGATGTTACGCACTGCGATTGGAATGTTGGCATAGACCATGGAGAAACCATTGCTGACACCCTATTATTAGGACGCATTTTTCCAGAACGCATCTATAAAAGAGTGTAGGATAAAATAATCTTTGTTATAGCTTCAAGAAATCACAACATATTCAGCTGATTGTACTAGTTCCTGAATTTTTAGTAGTTATTTTTTTAACATGACGTCGTCAAAGGTACAGAATAGCTGAGCGAAATTCAACATGTGTACACAATTCCTTGAACTACTCTATTCGGCGTTTTTTATACGTAATATCAGCAACCCCACCTGTTTACGAGCTCTTCTTGTGAAATTTCTCTGTTGCCTATTTCGTTCACCATTTCGATAATGTATAGGATAACCTTTTCTATTGGAGACATTTCTGCTTGCACTATATTTATCTAATTGTGATAAACGACGACGATAAAGGCTCGACTGTTGCTTATCCTCTTCTCCCTTTAGTAGAACACTAGTTTGCGAAGATTTGCATGAAGACAATTCAGATACTGACTTCTCGTGTGAATTTTCATTTTTTGCCTTATCTCCGCCAATATCAGATGAAAATCCACCGTCTTTCATGAATGCTAAAAATACATTTTTTAGAAAAAAAATCAAAACACAGCTGCGCTTCTGATCATTGAATTTCAACACTGACGAGCTCAATTTCATTAATAATTTAATGAATGCATGAGAGTAACTTTAGCACTACAAAAACCTTATTAGCAGAATTGAACTTCAATTATATTTCTTGAGCTTTTCAATTATATATTTTTTCAATAATATTTTTTAGCCTTACCTATTGAGATAGAGGTTAGAAAACTAATAGACATTAATATGAATGCACTAAAAAACCGTTGTGTTATCCCAAACTTCGATTTACATGCATTATTTCACTACTATACAAAAGAGTGAAACTATCCTTCAAGATCGGCTTTATATCTGAGCCCAAATATCACGGCATCACAGGATCATCCCGAAACATCGTAGATTTAAGGGTAAGATAAGATAAGACAATATTTGGTGTTCAATGTGATATCGTGGTGGTGGTTGAATGTGTACCTGCTTTATATTGTGGCTTGAGTTCACCATTTTTTGCCAAGTTATTGCTTTTTATATTAACCTCGTGGCCTAAGGGGCGGCCTCGAAGTGATGCGGGCCGGCATGCCACTGCGGCACCTCCACCACTGAGCCACACCCACCAAACTTACCGTTACTCCAGGACCAGTAAACTGGTACCGAAGAGTAAGATTATTAACACTGATTTGGTGAAGAGTGTGCAACTCAGGTCACTGTATAAAGCAGGCGCGCATTCAACCACCTCAACAATATCACGATTAATACGAATGCGTTAACACATCCCGTCAGAAGGGATTGAACGACGTCTAAGATCATCTTATATATAATGGATGATCAAAACTAGAGTTCCTTCTGTCTTCATAGACCCCTTTGCTATCATCGAAAATTCTTATGTGATCAGAAATACGCATTGTTAACCTACTTTTTTCTGTTCTAGGATTATGCGAAGTTGAACAATTAATGTCCAATCGTGACTGCTTCGCAGCGGTACTGCTTTCTCCGCCCGTTGACGAAACAATATGCTCTGCCAAACGCTTTCTGAAAATGTTAACATTCTACATAGGCAACTTCACCATATTTCACAAAAGCTGTACGACATATCGGAGAAAACTACTTGAGACTTTTCTATACTCTAAAGTATTAAAAGCGATACGCAATTACCATGAATAAAACCATGAAGGATCCAATAATATATTACTAATTAAATATATGATCCTCTTTATGGGAAATTCATACTGCATCTACTACTTGATATCAAATCATCGTATCATATGTATTGAATCCATCCTGCTCCAGTATCCTCTGTAAATTTTGACAATGCGCACTAAGCATAACAATATTGGTCCATTTATTGTTTCTTTAAAGCAAATATTGAATTTCTTAACCTCAGTAAAGAGAAAGTGTGGTCCACGAAAAAATATACAACACATCTAATGTTTTGTTTTCCTACTAAACGTGGTAGACATCAACATGTTGTGCAATATTCGCTCAACACACTAGCTGGCTACACACCAACACATCTATCCATATGGAAAACAATTAATTAGAAAAAAAGAAGTATAAAGAATCTTTTCTTGGTGTAACACTAAAAAATATATCTAGTTACTATTTTAAAATGCAAGTCACTGATGCGCAACAGTGAATTCAAAAATCTATCAGAAAACAATTTACTATTTTAATATTCGAATTTAATGGACGTTCTCGTGTCATGCAAATAAAATTCAGTTTTAAATTCACGTTCTTTTCAAGAAGGTATCAACTTTTCGTGATAAATTTTGTTACTCTGAATCAAAGATACTAATGAAAAAAGACCTGTAATCGAAATAACGTGAAGGATAAGAACTAGGAAAAAAAGTCCCGACAAAAGTATCTATATGAAATTTTGTTTATAACGCGAACAGTTTAACTTTAGTTCATCAAAGAACTACTACTTTTTTATACCAAACATTCTGTTTGTACCACGTCCACTTTGTTAAATTTCTTCAATTTCTCTAAAACTGGTAAATTAGATCCGAGAAATATAACTAATGAAATAACTAACTCTCGCAATTCCAAAATGCTTAATGGTTTCCCTTGGTTAGGCTCTTTTACATTCTTCCCATCACCTATGTTTTTCTCCACAACTTTTGGTTCCCGTTTCCCTGATTTTTTCCTTCTCCACCGGCGTTTTCTAGACAATTTTTTATCACTGTGATCATCAGCGGGTAAAATCTGAATAAGTACTGAAAAATGTAAAAACATGTCATGACCAGTAATACTTGCCACCAAATAACTATGGTATTTTAACAACCTTCGAAACATTTGGTTGATAATATTGAGATTTCTGCGTTCCCGGAACACTAGACTGACGAATTTGTAACTCTCGGTACTTAAAAACAGAACTCATGGTTAAACTGAATATGGCCAAATAAATATAAATGGTTTACCTCCAATATAGATTTTAGCCGTGTTTCTTGTGCTTCACGATGAAGTGGATTATTATCAAAACTACTTGAAAGTAGGGTAAAAACCACTTGCTTATTTATAACTCATACGAAAGAGATTAATATTTAGATGAAAAAATTATGTTAGAAATTTTGGTAGACGCACATACTTGACAATTAAAGTTGGATTGAGTTTAGCAGTTGGTGGTACGCTAATATCCAGAATTGGAACCTCATTAGTAGTATCCCAAACATCTGCATCAATCTAAACACAAGTAGCCTGGGTGAAAATAATGGATGACTGATTGATTGATAAATAAAAATGATGATTGACTGATTGATAAATAAAGTAAAAACATTTGTAAAACAAAATTATACGCGAACATAAATTCTAAACATCCTCATTGTGGAAATAAATATAAATTACAAACCACCAACACGAACAGATTTCCGCGTCAATTCATTTGTAAAGAATACAGCAAATTGTGTAACATTCAATCTCACAACACCGTCTTCCTCAATTCTTGCCATATACTCGAACACTTCTTTTGGTATACGTACCACTTTTCGCTGAATATCCAGTATTAAAAAGCTCGTCATAACACCAGAACAAATCCGTACCTTGTAAACTTTCCTTTTACTGAGAAAAATTTCGGATGAATGTGTAGTGGATTTATCACAATCACTACATTCACCAGCTATAACATCGCCAACTTCACCAGCTAGATCTGACTCCTTCGAATCGTTGATATTCTAAATAAGATCTATTCCAGTACAAAATGTAAATCTAACAAGAAATTGACTCATTAAGACTTCACCGTTACATTTCATTTTTAAACAATTCAAATATGACTTTGTACCGCTTGTCACTTATTATCCCTTTTTAAAGATAATTCAGAAAAAGTTTTCCAATAACTCAAGTTTCCTAAAGTTCCACGGTATGTCAAGCTTTTCAACAAGCTTCGTGAGATGTATTGGTTTGCTTTAACGAGTGGACATTGCAAGACATGCATACTACAATGCATTCACGCCAAAATGCATAATATTTAAAAATTATGTCGCATTAAAGCATCCAATATATTCCAGAAAATAGAAGTTGGATACATCTACACGGAATTGAAGATGGTCTTCTCCATAAAAATCTTTTTCTTCTACTCCGGATGTTGCACTATACCTAAATCAAGTAGTAGAATTAGTCTGAATACGCGAAATGATAACTACATACGTTTGTTTAGGATGCTCAATATGAGTTTCTCTTTTATCAATCTCCAAAAAGCACTTATCGATAATGTCAAGAACCTCCTGATCCTCTTGTTCAATTAACTTTTCAACGTCACAGATGAGTGACCTTAATACGCTCTCCTAAAAATTCACTAGCTTACGGAAAACAAGTCTTGAAATCTGAACTATGCATTACCTCTACAGAGCACTCTTGATCCTTGATGATGAAAAGGCTAGATGACATCACAGACATAACGATCCTACTATTACTAGAACATCTATTCAAGGAAAGCTATTCAAATTACCATTAAACTCCAGAAGGGGACTGTAAATATACAAAGAACGTATAATAAGACTGCTGATATAGACGGAAGCTAGACAAGTTTTCATGAAACCATTGAGGAAATCGAAGAACTGTCAATGCTTCGTACACTTCACTACACGCATTAGACCTATTTACAAGTTTTCACATTCAGCTAGATAGTTTTTGAATAAAAACATCATTGCGTTTTAGATATAAACTGTCATCCGTGTGTAATCCATACCTACTAAGGACAAGTTACTCGAATAATTAGATAATTAGAATCAATCAAAAATCCTTGCAAAAAAAAAAAATAAGAACATGCAGCTTCCATGCTAGGAGCAAAATAGAGTGCGGAAATGATGAGGCAATAAACAATATAGCGAGCGAAAAACATTGTTTCGTTGCTACGGGGCTAAGTTTGCGGAATCCCACAATATTCACCGTAGTTATAATTTATTTCAATGATGTCAAGCGCATTCACGTTGATTTAACTAATTTATTGAGGCAGGATGAAACCAACTATAAGTTAACATACCTCTTTACTGTTTTAGTTCTAGGAATAGCTATGCAATACGTGTTTTTCGTGTCTACATTATTTTTCGTGTTTTTTTTTCTTTCCATCTTACTTTTCTACTTTGCAATCGTGAATCGTTGAAAATTTATTCATTTAAAGAATAGATGCTTTTAATTTCTTGATTTCTGTAGTCAAAAATTTTTTTCTCTCGAAGATATGGACGACAGCAATCTTTTTGGTGGAGATTTAAGCGAGAGTAGCAGTGACGAGAAAGAAGAACCGGAATGTTCAGGTGATGTCCCGCAGCATTCAGAGACTAACACAGCAACGTACGTTATTCCTATTTAAAATGATATCCATCTTACTGAATTATACATTCTAGTTTGGATGTATCAAAATCTAAAGTGTCTTTCAATCCAGCAGAAAAAGAAGTGTCAAATGACGACATGTCGATTTTTAGTGGTCTGGATGACACTGTTTCAACTTCTGCAGTAACAATGTGTGGTAAGAGAAAGGTATCTAGCTTTATTGCATAGTTATCTCTCTCTATCCTTCATTTTCTTTTTTCTGCCTTTAGGCGATTTCCCCACCAGGATGTAGCTCAGAAATTAAACGTGTTAAATCTGAGAACCACCTTGCTGAGTCAACTTCTACTGCTGATTTTCAGGAAGCGTTGAATCTTCTCAATGATCCATCATCAGGTGACCAAATGAAAGTAATAAAAGTTATTTCTGATTAAGATACTACTTTAAGAGAAATTTGAAGATGTTTTTGCCACTCCTACTGCACCTGCAGCAAAAAAGATATTCAAAGACAAATCCAAGATTGGTCAGATTAAGGTGATTTTTATTGGTTTGTTTTTAACTTGTCGCCCGACGTTAAAAGGAACCAGTTTTGTTCATAACTGACAGGTAGTGGCTCTGATAAGATGCAACTGTAGTATGAGAATAATTGGAGAGCTGGTTGTGAATTTCTTCTAACAATGGACAGATACTTTATCAACAAGAAAGAACTAACAGCAATGCTTTTGTGAGATATCTAGGTTTAGTATTCCAATATTTATCTTTACATTAGTTTTCTAGAAAGAGAAAGATGTGCGATTTTCCGCTGATGTATCTCAAGCTGAAAAACCATCGACTAGTCAACAAAAGGCTCCTGTTGTTACATCCAAAGAGGAAAATGATGAGGTTACAAAATCTGCTGAAATTCTGACATTCATTAGTTCACTATTCTGCTTATTTTTTCGAATTATTTTTGAGAACACCTCTATGCGTTGAGTATAATTCCATCAAAATGAATCAATTTCATCTAAATAGTATTATGTGCCACGGCTAAACATACATTATGAATTACAAGTGGGAATTACAGGAAGATAACCTTGTAATCAAACCGCTTAATGAAGAAGACGAGTTGTTACGATTGAAAATGCAAGTGGGTTATTGATTATAGATCTATACTTATCCTTAGCTCTCTAATTTCCCACGCAAATACTGACTTTTTCATAGACGTTCGAAGAATACTTTATTGTCATTTCAATTCCAGATCTTGATATCTAATTTCTCTCAAGAACAGCTGAATAGATACGAAATGTATAGAAGGTGAATATCCGTTATTATTTAACATGTTACTTCTTCAAGTTCATTGTAATCTTGTTTAATATTTCGGTTATTTCAGTTAGAGAAATCAGTTTGAAACGTTAAACCTGTTATCAAACTTAAATTCTGTAAAGGACTGATTTTTTTTTGTTAAAGCGTACAATAAAATCAAATACACAAAGTTTACGTGCATAATGTGGTGACACTAGGATCAGCACAGCTAACTTCGAGTGCGCCATTAAGCAAGTAAAACTGTACATCGCTTAGAGGTCGGTGATTTGGCATTAGATTAGTTAGAGATGGTGAGCAGTATTGATTTGATAGAATATTGATCGCCGCATATTAATGAGTGAACTACTTTCATTCAAATAACGAAATCATGTAACAAATTATGCGTTTCGTATTTTCGCAGGAATAAATTTACCCCAGTGATAATTTTTTTTCATCGTTGTTGTTGTCTTTCATGTGATTTCTTGGCGTCTATGCATGTTTTTAAGCTTCGAACTGTTTAAAAGTAGAGGATTAGTATTAGTATTAGATTGCTTTCACCGATAAAATAATGTGTGCTTTTTATAATCTAACCGTTCCCTGTAAAACTACTAGATGTTTCATCACTAATTTCATACTGTTATTTATTCTCAAACGTTTATTGGATAATTCCTTTCCATCGAAATTTGATGAGATAATAATCAGTAGACCAACAGCGGTTCGCAATTTTCGAATGTTACATAGATTTTGTTTTATACTAAGTTAATGTAAAAGATATTGTAGGTTCTCTCATTTATATGTATTTCTTATGTACTACTATTTTAACATTGAATTTGTTAGTGCGCAGTCTTTCATTTGGAAAAATTTTACGCATGTTTTTGTCAGACATGAGTGAGAATTCTTCGAACTACGTATGGTGTCCATGCTCTTCTTTGTATTTTTCTTATTGTTATTGCTGGAATAATTTACCAGTAGAATTCACTTCACAAAGAATAACTGTAGATCGTACGGTCCAATATTGATTGTTTATCACTGAGAAGCTTTCAGCTTTGAATCGTAATTTATATTGGTGTGTTTCTGTCAACAAAATTATTCCAAAAATCATTTCACATTGTAAGTTGGGTAATTGCATAGGATTATGCCAATTTTTCACGAGTGTATCTTGGAGATTAAAGCGAAAAGAACCACTCATACATTCTCTATACTAGGAAGCATAATTGCATGATGAATTTGATTGTCTGGATTTTTCATGATTAACTCAGCATAATCAACTGGAAAGTGTTATATTTCGATTCGGTACGATTTATTACAAGTATCGTAATACAAGTTAGCCGGTTTGTTGTGAAATACATTGTTTTGCTGATTCTTATATGTGCAATTTTGAATCTACAGTTCTTTATATCTGAGAATTGATTGAATTGTTAGTAAATCAAGATATATATATATGTGATAACTAATTCAAACCAGATCATTACGCGCAGAGAAGTCCCTTTTAAATCATCATCATATCAACAACTTTACAGCTATTACTATTCTAGAGAAAGCAGGAAAGTTTTGTTTTATAAAAAATGGAGTGGAAAATTTGCAAAGATAGCCTGTATACGCTCAAATCTTAATTTAAAACCATATCATTGCTTGTATAACTATATTTGTAGAATAGCACACGATTGGACGTGATCTGAAATGCTCTAGAGCATTAGTACACGTTGTATTTTATAGGTCTTCCTTTCCCAAATCTGTCATTCGTCGTCTAATTCATCAATTTACGGGTGCTAATGTTGGGCAAAATGTCGTTATTGCAGTTGCCGGACTTGCTAAGGTGGAGTACTTAGGTTCTATTGTCCTTTAATATGATGACGTCAGATCTCGCTGTGATCTCATATATTTTCATTCCACTACTGTTTTATTTTTTAAACATCAATAATCATCTGCACCAATTTGCCTATTTTTTTCTTTTTTCTTTCTTTTTCCTCATTATACAATCTACCACATTTTATCAAGATCGTAAACTTCTTACACTCTGCTTTTTTTCTTTTGCAGATGTTTTTGATCCTTCTTTGATTGTGTCCAATGTATTTGTATTGTTACTTATTTAAGGTGTTTGCTTGTGAATTAGTGGAAGAAGCATTGGATATTCAAGCTAAGATGACTACGGCAGAAGAGCCTTTGAAACCGAATCATCTTCGACTCGCGTATTACTCACTCGAACGCCAGGGAAAAATCTTTCCACAAAACAGCCAGCGACGAAATCCTTTCATCTAATTGCTAACGTACACTTAGAAGATTCTGGTGTTACCATTTCCACTCTGATCACGTCACACGGGTTTTAATGTATTTGCGTAGAATTTTGTAAAATTTTTTTGAAATTTAACTTTGCGTAAAAATAGTGAGTGTCGTCAAGACACTAAATTCTGTGTTCATGGATTGCATTGTTAAGAAAAGATGCAAGGTTTAATAAAATAAAAAGGTATTCCTGGTTGTGCTTATGTTGATCACTGTTACCGACAGTTAGTTATGTGGTTCGTTGCAAAAAATCTTCAAGATTTTAAAATTTTGAAATACTTTGTTGTTTTAATCACGTTTATATAATTTTGTCAATTGGACATTCTTCCTATGAACATGAAAGTGATTGGTGATTGGTTTGCACAGTATAGTTCAAACTCCTCAAATCAATAATTCCTACGTTAATGTCAGATGAGCGGGACGTTATTTCATGGTATTCCCAGTGTTCCTACACCTCAATTTAGAACTATTACTACTATTATTGATTCTCCAGGTTCAACATCTGAAATAGTGTCAAGTTCACAACCACGTTCGAAAACGTCATCTACCCAACAGGTTATTACCTAATTGCAAATATTGACAGATACGATATATTGCGTAGATATTTTTATATCCGTTCATGAAAAAGGGCTATCTAATACTTGTAATGTTAAACAGTTTTGGTATGTACTTCGTTTCCTAGGTTGTTGTTCCTTACCCTTCAGTAGGCGGCAACGATGAAACATCTTGTGCAAGAGAAAAGAGCGATTCCAAACCTATTTCAATTCAAGAAAGTTTCGCAAATCCATCGGATACAGTTGAAGTAGAAAAGGTTCGTTACGACTTTTTTCATAATATAAATTTATGGCGTAACTGTAATTGTTAAGGTGTCAAAACGTAAAGTAAGTGTGGATACACAGACGAAAAAGCATAAATTGCCACTGGCTCCAACATCGTCTAAAACCTACCATCTCAAACGATCTTTTAAGGTTTTCTTTTATCCTATCTGTTCATTTTAATTCAGCATTTTTGGAAAATTACGTTGTACGCGGTTAAATTCAAGTTGCATATTTTAATATCCTAGGTTATTATTGTCGGTGATGCTGGTGTTGGTAAAACTTGTCTTTCATTTCGTTTTTGTTGTGGTAGGTTTCCTGAACATACAGAATCTACTATAGGCGTAGACTTCCGTGAAAGGAGCTGTGTTATTGAAAAAGAATTACTCAAAGTCAGTCTTTTTCTTAAGGAAAATATTTTTTAAATTGCTCAATAAACACATCATTTGATAAATTATCTCTTGTAAAATAAAATAATAAGTTTTAGGTACAATTATGGGATACTGCTGGCCAGGAGCGGTATAGACACTCCATTGTTGCACATTACTACCGTAATGTAAGTGCGGTGGTGTTCGTATACGATGTCACATGGTAAGTCCCATTCCTGTCATCATATAACAGCTAGGCGACTATGGATTTTTGAAGATTTGACAAAAAGTTGTTAGAATTGTTCTTTGATTTGTGTGTTGGAGTTATAAAGGTGTGAGTTTGATACAATAAAGAGTGTATTATGTGTGATAATGGATGTCTTAGATTCTGTCTTGATTTTTGTATTTTGATCGTCTAGTTTTTATTTTTTTTAGTTTTTATTTTTT
>KN716355.1:4602-26072 GCA_000816705.1 Dictyocaulus viviparus
GAAATACTACTGCTCAAGACGACTGTTAAATTGAAATATCCACAGAACAATACTTTAAAAGATGCACAGACTTTCGATATAAAGTAGCGAGTCTTTTTTAGCAGTGTAGGTCATCAAACCCTATAAAGGAATTAATAAAGAAACTTGCAAAACTCCCAGCCATGACGTAATTTCGTGTTGCGTATTAGGTGATTTCCACTTTCATATACACAAGAAAAGATACCTATGAGTGAGAGTTGAAACTATTGGGTGACGACTAAACACGCATACACCACTTCCCGTAAATCCAGAATGAAAATAGTGATGGAAGCGAAAAGATTCCGATAGCCGTTCTGTCATGTCCATATAGTCCTTGAAACTCCATACCTCCTAATAACACAAACAAAAATTTAGTCTAAATAGTTTAAGCGCTAAAGCTACCGATTCAAAAAACCTAACAGATCCAAAATAACCAAGTATAATATGAGTGCTCACTTGTAGTCCTACAATATCATAATTTTCGCGAAGTATCGCCTCAGCAAGCTTCTCTAATCTATGTTTGCGATGTTTGCTTCCGATAGGCCATGGATGCGGTAAACACCATACATTGAGTGTAAGCACACGTAATTCAGTAGTAGATGGTGATTCTACAAAAAAAAAAAGACCGGCAATAACGAGATAGAATACTTTAACGCCATGTGCTTATACAGGAATTTCAAATGACGACAAATTAATATCCGTTTCGATAAGTAAAATGCACCTAAGAAGTTACAAAAACTAGACTTCAACCTACCAGGATCTACGAATGAATAGGATAATATCTTAACAAAATAGTGAATTATTATAGAATTTCATAGAGTGTTAATCTCATATCACAACCGAACAACTTCAGTAATATCATATTTAGAACAAACGAAAATAATAGCTTCCGTTCAAACTTCGGTTAATAAATCATCGATGCAATTAATGAGTTTGACTTACCGGCTTCTAGCTTGATGTGTTGAGTAACTTCAAAATCCTTATGTGAATGTTCATAGGCAACATTATTTTTGGGCGGAATTTCTTCCGTACTCATTACAATTACTGGTCGTTTATCTTAATGCTAAAAAAATATAAACGAAACATCATAGCGAAAAAACAAATGAACAAAAAATTGTTAGAAAGGTGACAGATTTGGTAAGCTTCCCACCTACTGTCACTGAACAACCACGTTTCGAATTGGAAATACTTAATCTATCAGAAAAGCTGCTTCATTTATACGACAACACTAATTCCATAGGACAGCTAATGGCCAGAGAGCACCCAATTAGCCGTATGTTCTCGATTTTTAATTCCAATGGTATTTCGCGTCCTAACATTTGCATATTACTTAATTTTTATGTCTTATGTAATTTCGTCGCATTGCAATCCTTTTACAATGACTTTTAAATTGTAGTGCTTCTGGTTTTCATGGCCGAAAGATAATTTTAATGTAAAACTTGAGATCTTTCTTAGCTTCCACTAGATTTTGTTGGTTAGCGGTTGAACTGAACCCTTAAAGCTAAGAATCTCTATAGAGTTTCCTCGGTCGGTAAACTTTCAATGTATGATATCTTTTTACAAATATATCGATAATTATAAAATTTAAGTTATTTTACATAATCGAAAGGTGGAGAACCACACGTACGGTCCTTCAGCACAAATAAGGCGATCGAAGGTATATTCAAAACTACCGTTCGATTTACTTTTTAACTGCACTTTACAAATCCTTAACGAAGATTATCCTGTTGTGCTAACCAGAACCATGGATGAGGTTCAACCTGCAGATCAGGCAAGATCCCACAAAAGATTCTGCTCTATTGACCACATCGATACGCTCGCAAAGATTATAGAATTCTGACGAAAAAACCACCTGCCATGTCGAAAAGTTGACCAAACTGAAGTAACCAATTTTTAATTGCTTTATTTATTTATTTGAATCATATGCCAATAGGACATCTGACAGATGACCTCAGTAAATATGCCTCCTCGCTGTATTTACACATCCTCTCTAAATTCTAAAAGTTTACCCCAGTAAGTCAGGCCTCCAGCTATAAATTTCTTTTGGACCCTGTCTTCTGGAGACGCCCATTCCTCGAACGTATAAGTACGGCTCTACCAACATTGTTCAGTTATATAGTTTTTCTTGCGTTTGATGTATTAGTACAGCCACTTATTTCGTTCTCATATTTGTTGATATCTCGTGTTATTGTTGTGTGTAAAGATTTTTAATAATGGTCTAATTACCCAAGTTTAAGGTTGAGTCCATTTCGACGTCTTCCACCGAACAACACACAACAAGTCCCGCGTGGCAGCGTCAAGAAGAAAACAACTAAACCCCGTCACTACAAAAAATGGTGCATCGGCCAAATCACAGTAAAGCTTGGTCGGTTACCTTCTCTATTATTTATATATCTCAATACAGTCCAATAGCTAAGAATATTGGACGTAGACTCCAACGGTTAGTTGAGAATAAATATCTCGTAGAACGCTGTGGATGATGTCCTGACAATGGGCGACTCCAAAGCTGCTCCTAACTCACTACTGCAACAAATTGCAAACAGCCATAAGACGCTGTAAGGACGATAATCTTAAAGCGATAAACGTTGCTTTAGTCAAAGGAGAACCTCCAAGCTTCGCAAAGGAAACTGCACAAATTTTCCAGGAAGCGATGGCTATGATAAAAGAGTGAGCCGCAAAAATAAAAGAATTATTACAAAGTTACTTTCCTACACTAAACGCATCTGAACAGATTTCTCAAAGAGAGGTGGAAGTCTTCGACAGCTACTCAGAAATGGCTCACATGATTCTTGTAGACGCATATGACTAACGCTCAAGGCAAGATTATATTCCTTCGAGCGACATTTACAGAATGTAAATGAAGTAACAAATCAAGCGTCCTCATCCCAAAGCCCAAGCCTCATACTGAATTACCCGTACTCCCGATCCCAACATTTAATGGGAACATTTGGAAATGGGATAATTTCAGAACAAAATACGGCAATCCCGAAGAATTAATATTTCATCTTATAAATAATCTGGACAAATGCCAGCTTCGCTCTAATTCCGTACGGTAACAAAGGAAACTACTGGAAGGTTTCCAAACGATTGTAGCACAATTAGTCCAGAAGGGAGAAAATGTCGATAACCAGATCATGATCCGAAAAATCATATCGAAATTTCCTACCTCTACCCTAAGGAAAGCATTGGATAGGAACAATGATATTGATAGACATCCAATATCTCTGGATCAAATGTTCCAATATCTGCAGGGAACAATCACAAAAGAAGAAATGATATCACTCTACACCACACAGGAGCAAGAGCCTACAACTAACCAAGGGAATATAGCAAAAATATCAACTCTCCTGCATGTATTGTACAGGGAACCACCAACCGAACAACAACAGCAAATATGCGATCTTACAAGAACGAGCATAGTATCTACGAAAAAAAGATCTATACTGGATATGCGCATCGCCAAATCACACCTCTTTCCAATGTAAAAGGCCCACATATCAAAACTCTCCTGCGTGTATTGTACAGGAAACCACAAACCGAACAACAGCAGCAAATATGCGATCTTACAAGAACGAGCATAGTATCTACGAAAAAAAATCTGTGCTGGATATGCGCATCGCCAAATCACACCTCTTTCCAATGTAAAAGGCCCACATATCAAAACTCTCCTGCGTGTATTGTACAGGAAACCACAAACCGAACAACAGCAGCAAATATGCGATCTTACAAGAACGAGCGTAGTATCTACGAAAAAAAAATCTATGCTGGATATGCATCTATGCTGCATCGCCAGATCACACCACTTTCCAATGTAAAAGGCCCACATGCTTTCAATGTCACCGACATCATCACACATCTTGCTGCCAACAAGCACAGCCGAAACATAAACCACTATACACGGACCATCAAATAAAACAATCAAGAAAAAAGCAAACAAACAAAGTGAACCATGTTTCCAATGAAGCACCAAGAAGGATCAGAATTATGGAGATTCATTCTAGTAATAACCATGGAAATATAGAGACAACTTTTCTGGTCACAGCAGAGATAACCGTATTGAACCCATTATCAAATACACTGGAAAGAGTCCCCATTTTTCTAGATACAGGAGCATAAGTCTCTTTCATTGATTCAAAGTTAGAAGAAACACTCAACCTTCCTCGAATACAAGAAACTAAACTTCGTCTGCAAACATTTGGATCTGAGGAAGTAAAAGAATCAGCTTCCCACAAAGTTAAATTGGAAGCATGGGACTCAAATGGAGAACCACTACATTTTGATCTCTTCACTCACAACATTTTGACCGAATCATTAGCAGCTCTAACCATAGCAACAGAAGGCATCAATTTCATACGCCGAATTAATATTCCATTTAAGTTACCCAATAATAAAATAATAATACCACTAATTTTAATGGGCTGTATCCAAATATGGTCTCTTCTGAAACATGTCGAGCCTCAAATTAAGCTGCCATCAGGATTACATCTGATACTCACCCGAATTGGTCATGTAATATCCGGTAAAACAGAAACTGCAAGACGGACGTATTCACATAGCGAAGAGTCAGATAAATGGGACTGCTACTGGGCCCTGGGAAGCCGTGTGAACACAGTCATAATAATGGAGGATGAAAACTCGGGAAATTGGGATAATTATTGAACATTAAATTCTGCCGGAATAGAAGAATTTTCGAACATGTAACGAAATACAAGCTAACTGTAAATGTAAAGAGATACACATTTTGTCATGGTTTAATAATATTCAACACAGATTACCAATAACACATCCATGCGTATCGTTTTGTTAGGACGAACGAAAAAACGTGATCGCAATCATACCCACGATGACTACAGAAGAAATTGTCGTTAACGTACAAGATAGACTCATAACAAATGTATTGGTTGGCGACGTCACCTGCAGAATTGAAAATACTACCTTATCCGAATGCTATCACTGTGCAAAAGGCGCCTTTACCAATATGACATGCACATAGCCTAAGCGTACATTAGCAGAAGTATCGTGCTCGTCATCAAGTTTCAGAGTACTATGCGACCAAACCGGAAATCAGTTTACTACTTACCTGTGTTTCAATAAGGCTCGTGTAAAAGGGCACTGCACTGTAACATGTGGTTCAACACAGACATCATTCGATATAAATGGATTATTCGAATACACTAACGCAGCGCAAGATATCTTCAACATCTGGTTGGAATCCAAATCAACAACGGACGTCAAAATTGAATTACCAGATTTCAAACACATCGATGTATTTCTTCAATGGTACCAAGTTTGGATAGCAGCACTGATTGAAATAATACTATTACTACCACTCACCTACGCTTATTTTTCTATTTATGGACTCCGAACTGCTATCTATATAATCAGAATAGCTCCAAAACTAATCCTATTACCATTTGGGACTTAGGCTTACCACATTATAAGCTGTCTCTGTTAAGCAATAAAAAAGAACCACGCAATGCAAAGCCGTACTGGAGTGTCAAAACATCGACTAATCTAAACTAATTTTTAATCATCGTGATTTATTTATTCGCATCATATGCCAGTAGAACATCTGACAGATCACCTCAGTAAATATGACCATTAGCTGTATTTACTTATCCTCTCTAAAGAGGAATCTAACAGTGTACCCCAGTAAGCCAGACCTCTAGCTATAAATTCTCCTTTGAACACTGTCTTCTAGAAATGCCCATTCCTTGAATGTATAAATACGACTCTACCAACAGAGCAATTTTGAGTTGTACAGTTTTTCTTGCGTTAGATGTATTAGTACAGCCACTTATTTTGTTCTTATATTTGTTGATATTGTTATTGTTATTGTTTTGAGTAATAATTTTTAACAAAGATTTAATTACCCAGGTTTGAGGTAGAGCTCATTTCGACGTCTTCCACCGAACAACACACAAACACAACAATCAACAAGTCCCGCGTGGCAGCATTAAACACAAAACAACTGTAACCCGTCACTACATGCACCTTGTTTCTTCATCGACTACGAAAAAGCATTCGATAACGTTGAATCAAAAGCTGTGCTGTCAGCACTCGTCGATCGAGGACTAGAACAATCTTATGTGAAGAGATGTTAACCACTAATCAATGAGTGTATATATAATATATCAACCTAGAGCTATTGAATTAATCGACTGATCCGTCTTCACGTGTAGTGCGAATCATGGCATATTTCCACTCGTTTTTCTCGCACGTGTCTGTCGTTCATGGTGTTGATCTTCTGCGTGTATAGTGCTATTGGTGCAGAGTTTTGCTGGTGTTTCTTTTTTATCTTCGCCAATCCATTTGATTTCAAACAAACGATGAGAAATGAAATAGTAACAAAAATAAGTGTTGACGTTAGACTATGTGAGAAGTGTACTATTTCTATTACAACAATGCTAAGCGAGTCACAAAACGTGGAACCTCAGTTGGGTTTAAAAGCCGCACCTATAGATGTCCGGTTTGCTGTGCTAACACTACCAACGTCCTCGTTCTTTGATCAATTCTCAATGCTCTTATGCTGTATACTTCTAACTTTAGGTCACGCTTCTCTTCACTTTTACTTATTACAAGTCGCTTAGCAAAATAGAATTTTGATGACCAAACCACCACCAGTCAAAATGTCACTTTTCAAATGGATTTCAATATTGATTGATTATTATCACTACTTTGATTTCAATCAATACTCGACCAGATTGCAAACAAGTAGTATCAACGTTTACTGAATACTCAATTAATAGTAAAAAGATCATCACTGAAATTCATTTTTGTAGTTCAACTTAAATGGTACTTAGTATATGATGTGTACATTACAACAAATCTCTAATTCAATTTCAGCAATTCCAACGTCGATTTGATCTTCTCCTTCTGTGTCTAAAGAACTCCTCCTCCGTTAGGTATTCGAGATCGTCTCGCTGGAAATTCGTTTTTGTATAAGCCAGCAAACCTGTCTGTGTTGAGGATCTATTTACCATATAATATACGACCATCGTGGGATCATCAACATTTAGTACATTGATCTTAGCTTCAAGAGCGTGCCTGGCTTGGGCAGATTTTTCGTGTTCCGCTGTTTCTGTAATAGTTTACGAATTTCCATACAGAAAATTTTTATTAGTGAGAAAGCATGACTGCACAACTATAAGTGATTCTGTTTACATCATCGCTTTAGAAATCCTAAATTTCCGATATGCAAAAATGAGTGAGGTTACTTGCTTCACCGTTCACATTACATTATCTGAATCAGCTTACCGAAGAGGTTCACCATGGATCGCACAGTGTTCCCAAACAAAACATCTTTACTAAAACACTTCTGGTCACGTGACTGCAGAACCGTCCAATCTGCATACATGTCCAGTATGATACTAAATTAAACACGTAACGCATCAAATAGAACAACATAGTGGTTTGTCAACCTTTCATCCGGCATGTTTACAAGTGACAATTTCCCTGAAGCAACTTCAAGTATAACAGCTGCATTCAACACGTTTTCCTCGTCAGTTACATCCTGAAATACTAAATCAGCTAAACAACGAAGTGTTTGAACAAAAATCGAACCTCGTTGATGTTGCCAACCCAGAATGGTACACCATTCACGAATAGTTTCCCTTCGTTATTTTTGTTTTTGACACATGGAAGTCCAGTACTTGATAAAACTTGTGGATTCGTCTCGAATTTCGTTGACATAGGTGGACTAACGCAAGACTCTCCTCTGGTTTCTCCATATGACTTGGGTGTCTCTTCAGCCACCAGTGACTCGCTTGGAGTCATCTCAACAGGTTGCAATATCGACTTGTCAATTCCTCCGTTTTCAATCCTTAGTTTTTGAAATGACGAATATGTTTTGTTTTCGGTGATTTTCGGAGAATTTCATCTCGTTTCATAGTCCAGTCAGGCATTTTCTCTCTATTCGTAAGAGTTGAAAGCTGTTCCGATGCATTTTCTAGTAATTGCAATGTGTTTGATGGTACATTGCACGGTGCTTTAGATGTAGCCGGAAAATTGAGCTTGACTTCTGGGAACACCTGAAATCAAGCCTTGTGCAGCTTACATTACCTCAGTGTGTTGATGTTGACTCAAAGTTGTAATAATCCTTTTTTTACGATCTCTTGCTGATCTCTTAATAATACACTAAAAACTAAATAGGTAATAGGTTTCATTTTGTTACCTCTCTATAATTGTCATCTGGTTTTTTTAACTTTTCAGGTACTTTCTGTAGTGCTGTTTTGTCGTTCTTTTGTACATTTTTATCCTCACTTGTTTGCATTCCCTCAAAAAAAGACAATTTATATTTATAAGTAAACAATCTTGAACAATTCATAACTCCAACCATGTCGTACCACAAAGTTCAGCTTCGCTACGTGTCGATTATTTTGACTAAATCCATGTAAAGTATATAGGAAGTATTCATGCTATCTTAGTTAGTTGTTTACAGCTTGGTTGATGTTGTTTACGTCACCAATAATGAGTTTACGTTGCAAACAGAATCGTCTTCTTCATCTTCATTAGTTCCCTCTTTTTTATTGTCATATGAATGAAAATTAGTATCATCATCGAACTCACCCAACGTTTCTTCATTTCCATTTCACGTCGTATTACTCGAGTTGACAGTGTTTTAATCGTATGTGCTGAAGGTGCTTGACTTTTCAGATTCTTCACAACACCGACTTCCAAGTCAGAAGCTAAATTAGGCGAACAGTAACGTCTTTTGCGACCTCAATGACTCTCGTCTAAGGAGAACTATATCGTAGATGAACAGTAGTCCTCTAACGGATGAATCTTCAACATTTTCATTATTTGTAGTACAACAGTTGAAATTTTCATGTTATATTTGACAATCAGAAGTCAGTTTCACCATCGATGTTTCACCAATTTTCAACTTACTGTGGAATTTCTCAAACTAAGGACCACGAAAATAAGGGCGAAATACTATATAGATAATTGAATACTCAGTAGGACGATTTTGAATTTGAAAGAAAATGAAACAAAATAAAACAAAGTCTTCAGAATGTAAGTGAAGAGTTTGAGTATAGGCTGGTTAAGACCACTAATTAATTTTTTTACTTAATAAACAGTGGACAGGACTAAGACTTAGAGCTCTGTCTTGAGAAGTCCATCCACCATCCATTCATAATGTATTCAGATGTAAAAGTCTACACAAAAACAATGAGTAGACATAGAGTCGAAGCTTGAGGTTATGTAAACCTAAACCAAAAGAAAGCAGAGAGGTCTTGTCTCATCTTGTCTCGTGCTAATATTTGTACATTGACGTAGGAGACATACTTTCAGAAGACGTTGATTTTTTCGTGCATTCAGATGACGTCGATTTTTTTGTCGTACTAGTGCTTTCGGATGATTTTGATCCTGATCCTCTGAATACAGATAGATGATATTCATTCTCCAGTAAAGGATGTTCGTCATATCAACCATAACGTCTATATGATCTTACCTTAAATTTGATTTCTGAATCTGCTGCTTTATAATTCCTTTGGTTCGATCATTAATGTTGATCTTGAGGGAAGACTGGAGATCGATGGAGATTAACGGTATCTCATGAAAGATGATGAGTTATAAGGAAATTTCACTCAAATTAATACCGTAGCATTTTTTGACTGCCTCATATTAGTTGGCGATGCGCATACGGGTTGTGGTTTTTGTGTTTTCTTATGAATAGCATCCAAACCAAATTTTTCGTGATATTTCCCACTCTGTAAGGAATTTTTAATTGAATACATTACAAAATTAAATATAAAAAGAACAGGTACAAAAATAGAATTCCATTCTACAAATATACAATGAAGGGGAGTAGAGTGCTACGAGGATGAAATTGCTGTCCACTCAATGCAGTATTTTTCTTCTTCACATCCTGAAATATGTCGAAATCTATTTGGAACTCAATACTTATCAATTCAGGAGGCTCATCGCTTACTTTTCGTTCAGTTGGATGTGAGGCTTGTTTCTTATTTTGAACCTCAAATAGTGCATATTATGATGCAATGGAAAAAAATTTTCTTATTCACGTCTTCATACATAAATTGAGAAGATAATGAAGCAACATGTAGGTAAACATACATTTTTTTTCATTTTGACGTTACAGTAAGCTGTCACTGAAATTGTTACGTGAGTAGTTTCAAGTACGTCAAACTACTAGGGTTAGCTCTACAAACATAAATGATCCATACTTTTTCAGTTCGGTTTATCAGATGAATCTAGAGGAAAAAGTATAATGATAGTTGATATGCTTTTGATATGGTGCATTTGAAAGCAATTTATGATGAACGGAAGGTGCAGCATAACAAAGTGACAGAAGAGGACACAGTGAGAGGTTAAATTAGTTATGTTCCAGCTGTGTTTGCGTACGTTCCGGGGCGAATCAAACTTTCTATTCGTCAAGTGTTGGTACCAGAGTGAACGAAGAGGATAACATGACACTGTCGTGGCTACAAACTTTCCCAATTTTGTTCTATAGACCACTCCCATTTGAATACCTCCACTGAGGTAGAGAAGAGATGCATATTCATAAAGCAATAGATGACGCAATACTTAACTTTATCTTTTTGATATACAGTTTCAGCTTTGACTCAAAGAAACGCAGTGGAATGTGTAGAGGAGTGATACCGTTGATTTACATCCTTACTCCTTCCATCGTTAATTTCTCTATTATTCGAATATTTTCATTATTAGTAAAACCATACGAATTGAAAAGTAAATTGGAACATATAAAAATAGATGACTATGATGAGGAAATTTTCATTCGTGATTCGGATAGCTGCATAAATGGCCCTTAACAGTAGTTTATTTAACCACATTCCTTCTTCATTCTGGTTGTATTCTTTGAGAATCTAAACGCCTGAGGCAAGCTATCGATTCATTTGATAAAGTCAACCGTTTAATGCTACGAAATGTTTTAAAAAGAGAAATATTCTGCTAAAGTTTAATTAAGGAACTAAGACAACGATGACCGTTTATATAGCAGTACGTTTACTACCGTTACTATTATTAGAATGAGTGCTGTGTTGTTAATAAAAAAAAAATAGTATCTATTCACAATGAAACATTTTAATCTCATAACATGTTGCAGTACTCATATAGGTGAAGAATTCCATCACTTAATAATTCACAGTCTATTCTGCTTTAAAAGCCTAACGTATTGCTTGATTCTACCTCTTCAAAGCAATTCACAATGACTCTAACTCTGAGTTCTGCAAATGGAAACGAGTTGTGTCGAGTTTTGAACTGAAACGGCACACTGGTTGAAGTGTTACCCGTGGTACGCAGCACGACTCAGGTTCCTGGCCATCACTGGATCTACCAAACCCGCCACCTCTACGCGGTCAGTAAGATGGCACTTAAGAGATTTGTGTAAGATAAAGAACGCCGATATGTTGAGAAGTGGTCAACTCAAACCACTGTATAAACCAGTCTCGCCTTCAAGCACCCTCACGATATCGCCACATTGTACCCGAATGCGTAGGCGCATCCCGTAACATGAACTGATCAACGATAAGGCTTATCATATCTAAAACATTATCTAAAAACTAAGCTGTTAGAAAGGATTCACGCGATTTTATTCATATGGCGGTCCACCCTTATCAATTAGAGGATGACCATTCGGGTAAACATCTAACCATAAATAAAAATCCTTAACCATTCTAATAGTTGTTATAATTTCCTTTGCGAGATTATTATATAGATTTTTGTCTTAACTGATTGCTTTCATGATACTCTTCTATACTCTTCTATACTTCTACTATATTGTTCTTCACCTGTTTAGTCCAATTTGCTATCGATGAAATAAGTCGGATAAACTGAAGACAGAAATGAGGACTGAGAGGTAGAACGACAGAACCAAACATTAATGAGAAAAGTATATAAGTTTGAATTTAAAAATTTATACATATTGTATTCACTTTTAATTGTAAGTTTACAGGTTTTTTTTTTTCGATTACAGAAATGCTCAGACATCGTAAATTATGTGTTATACTTTTTTCTTTGTATTTCTGCCGTTGTATCATTACGTCATCGTTACTGTAGGAAATAATGGCGTTTGATCACAGGTTTCTGCTGGTTCCTTTATACTTGGAACGAATGGAATCACATTGAATTGTTTGTAGGTTTGTCTCTGAATACACATAAATATTAATAGTGTTGTAACATTTTTCGTAAGACCACCAGCCCGATGGTCTGACCTCTTCACTAAAGCCCTAGAAAGGGATTATGATGCTCAACGAATCCCTAGAGCGAAAAGAACTCACTGGACTATCCTCGCGCGCGATTGGGAAAAAAGGAAGTTTTATTGGTGCCCGCTCGACTTAGTCGATGATCAACGTGGATCCAGGTAATCCAGGTAATATTTTTTGTTTCTCGCTGTTACTAAGAGTTTGTTTCTGAGCGATGTTTACTACTGCCCATGCAAATGTGGTGTTAGGAGGTGACATAGCCTTGCGCAAAACCGAAACATTGTACTTGAATTGGTCGCTGCTTTAAACCTGTAAGTCCCACCATCCATAGGTATTCGGAACGTTGGTACCACAGAAATCTGGGAGGACAAGTCGATCGCTCATTGCAGATCATTGTAAACAGTACAATTGGATTCAGTCAATTTCACGACAACACGCTGAACGTAAATACGTGGTGTTTACAAAAATTGATCTACTTCAAACTTTTTCCGACTTATCTCAAGAAGTTTCAAAGAATTACAAAGTTATTTTTCAACGGAAATGAAAAGCGACTGATTATTTGATTTCTGATATGGTTACTGATGAGAAAATGTATGGTATTTGCGTTTGATGTACTATCGCTCTTCATTACAGTAAGCACTTAGTATACGGTGTTCTTCCTTATAAAGGAGGGTTACGTTTTTTCCTCAAGCTAACAATCAAAAACATTCTAAAAACATGTAGTCGATAATCATAATGTATAGTGTTATTTTTTACAATTATCATAATTGTATCATTATTTGCAATGATATTATAATATCTGCAACTATGCTGAGTTGGCCGCGAAACTCGGAACCTCACGCCGGACTCGAACTCGCACTTACAGATATTCGGTCTGCAGACCTACGAGTTCGAGTCCCGCATGAGTTCCGAGTCAGCATAATTACAGCTATAGTCGATAAATTTGACTATTATTCAAATAGTGTAGTCTGATAGCCTCTTCAAATGAGGTAAATACTAACTAATGTTAGTATAATGATAAATTGGTAGAAATTCTTATGTACTCACGTAATAGACATGTTTAGTTGTTGGTTCCACCATAGCCAATTGATTTAAGTCATTTGAGTTTATTTGAACAACGTGCTTTCTTCGACTGTTGTTCGACAGTGTTCTGATTGATAATTCTGAAATGTCACTCAATTGTTAACATCATTTTGACTCATATTGATGAGAAAAAAACTTGCTCATTAGATATACTTTATCATCTTTTAACACATTTCGACGTCACCGCTTTTGTGCTTACCCTACACTTTCCTCTTTTAACTCAGAGACAATTTATTGAATCGGAATAAATTTGGAAAAGGGACTATAAAGTATAAAATGTAGATTTTAATAATGAAGATCTAATCGATATCATAAGAAAACATTAACATCTGATATTATGATCAAAGAAGAAATGATATAAGTTTTTTCCCCTATAAGCTAAGCACTATAAAGCGTTTTCTGAGAGAATTTTTTCCTCAACAATCTCTCCTCAATCTATGTGACTAGCTGAAGAACTTAACTGTAACCATAAAAGAATGAAGCTGTAGTCAAGAACTCGATGTACCATTTAAATTCACCATATTCCGTACAGTATTTCCAAAGAGAACATCTTTTGTATAGCATAAACGATCTTGAGCAGCGATCTCTTTCGTTTCACCCATTGGATCAAAGTCTATTCTGAAACGAATTTTGTTAAGTATTTTAAATATTATTTAGATAAGTATTTCATAAGTATTTTGATATTTATTTAAGTTTATATTTGTAATAATACTTAAATAATTTTCATACACCTCACTCACTCGATGTCAGGCATCGGTACCACTTTTAGACGATTCTCCAATACTTCAATCAGAAGAGAAGCATTCATAACGTGTGTTTGCTCCGACTCATCCTAAAATTTCTATGCTAGAATGTTCTTTAGTTTACTCTTAAAAGGCATTTTGAAAGGTATACGAGCTATTGAAGGAAGCCCGAGGCGTAGTGATGGAGGTGCTACAGTAAGATGCAGGCTCGCGAGCAAACCCAAGCCAATCATGTCGCCCTTTGTTCAATAAATTTGTACGAGAAAAATCTCGGTAATATATTTAGTACAGAGATGTAAAGAGTGGTCAGCTCGAGTCGCTATGTAGACCAGATTTGTGTCAGTTAACCTCCACGATACCACGTTGAACACGAATGCGTAGTCGCATCCAGCGACATGGACTGATTCATGGTGCAGCGTATCCTATAGGCTGGAGGTGGTGCGTAGAGAAGGAACAAATGATCACACAGTGTTACGTTAACAGTTTGCGTACAACTCAAGCTTTCTAAGCCCTCCATATCTCCGCAGTCGTTAAATTCGTACAAAAGGAGGATCCTAAAGAATAAGCAGCACTGACAGATTATTCACGTCAAATCATTGGATATACTTGAGTCACATTCCACCACCTTCAGGATATCGCGATCTAGTCTAATACGTGGCGTATGCCAGAGGGTATGTACCAACCCGAAAAGCCTATTAAATTGTAATCACCCAAGTTTGAGGTTCATAATCGTAAGGTATACAACATCTTATATCATCCCTCATGTTCATATAATACGTATGATGCGTGAAAGAGGTAATTTTTAATGGGACAATCTTTTTGAAAACTCGTACTATGAACTAATCTTAATAAGAAATCCGACATGTATTGGTTAACAACTTACTAGTGGAATATCAGTTACCCAGAACGGTTGTTCTTTGACAATTATCATTCCGTTGTTGTCATTGTTTCCTTTGATGATTGGTAATCCAGTGCACGGTAGTTTGTTTTCGGATGATCCAACTTCTGACCCTCCAGTGATTTCTGCACAGGTGCTTAGTGATTCAGGAAACAAGAAAGCAGAATCAATTTGTGGAACAGTCATCTAGAACTTCGTACAATTGTGAACTTCCAATAGTTCAAGTATGAAGACAAAATAAACAGAATGATTCATACATCTTTATCGAAAGAGTTTTCCTCTTGTTTATATCTTCCTATTGATAAACATGGCTGTGGGAATGATTCTTCTTTAAGGCTACTTTGTCTCTAAATGTATCATCAAAAAAATGGCTATAATTTTCGTCTTGTTAAAATGCCGTCTCAATTGACTACGTATAAAAATTAGTGTGCGTTTTTGAGGTGACTTCCGATTCTTATTAGAAACATTATAATAGAATTTTAATGTAGTGCTAATTCTGCTAGAAGAATTAACCTGTCATAAATTTGCATATATGCAAATTCTACCGAAATTTATGAATCTAATTCAAATTCAAAAAGTACTATAGTTGTGACTAAGATAATTCCTAGCGCTGTTTACCTAAACATTACTAACATGTATACATTTTCCGATGTAATTAAGTGAGTTCAATAGGCCGCTTTGAACTTAAAGCTCTACTCTTCCTCAAATTATACGCAAGGCAAGAAATACCCATAACTCGTTACGATGTGCTTTGAAGAAAAGCCGACATAGTGGGTAAATTTTTTTCTCAGTATCAAGGCAAGATCAGTACTTGAGAAGTTCATAGTGATAGTGATAATCAGTACTTGAGAAGTTTATAGTGATAGTGATACTGTTAGTTCAAGAAAAAATTTGTTATAGTAATTCTCTTTCATGCATACCCACCACTTTCTATACTAATTTTCATTGTTTTGATATTTTTATGATCCTTTTTATTTCACCTCGTCATTAATTAATGTTTCCTGAAGTAATATGGCCCAGTGGTCCACCTATAGTGAGGGAATCTGTCACAAGCTTGTCACTTGCAAGGCTACGCGGCTTGTGTTCAAGGTGTGGTAATACGTCAAGGCATCCAAGGAAAAGTGTTAAATGAAACGTGTTAGACATAGAATGATACTCCATTCAGCTCAACTACTTCAACTTTTCATGAGTTTCAATAGGCGCCCCTACATCAATTTGTCTGTCCCAATCATTTCCAGTGACAGTTAAGTTCGAATTTCCCACATGCGAATCACGAAAAACGTTTAATGTTACCGTTCTGGTAACATGTTCAACCACTTATATGGCATTCATAAGAACGAGTAGAACCATGATCTTGTTAAGGGGATTAAAATATATTAGTCATCTTCTTTGCCTCACCCTCAATGTTTTGTATATTTCAAAGTCGATTGTTTCTTTTTGCTGAACGATGACCCTGAATCGTCGTCATGCTGATTCCACAATAGACTCCAGACACACATAGATTACCATGATATATTACGTGACTTCAAGTATGCTGATGGTGAGCATGATTCATTGAATCCTTTTTGGAATCCCAAATGCTTCGTGCTCGAGTTCCGCCTGAGCTTTCAAGTTCATAGTAGAGTCTAGTGGTCTCTCGGTCAAAATTATAAATCCATTATGATTTCAGTACAATATTAAATAGGCAGAACCTCTTTGGTTTTGAGGTAATGTTGTTAAAACTACTGTTCCTCTTCTTCTTCTTCTATTGCTGCTCTAAGATTATTTGTACTGTGGAAATTTACAACATAAATCCCATGCAGGAGCTATAAGGTAATTTCGGTTCAACAGAATAGAGATTTTCTTCTTTTATTAGAAATGCACTTTAAGGTGTGACAATGCCTTTGATCCACGTATGAGGAACAAGCCATGTAACCTCGCAAGTGATTAGTTTGACAAGGTCCGTTTTATTAGGAGGACTGTAATTGTCCTCACTGAAATAGTTGAAGAAACTTCATAACATACAGGTTTTAGCTTTGGCTTACGACGGATTCTATCGGCTAAGCTCGCTAATGATTCTTTGCGTATTGGATGACTTGCTAGTTTCTTTTTTGTTGACAAGTCTATAAAAAAAATCTTATATTTACCTATTTTTTAGCACTTATTCAAATTTTTCCGAAAACGTTAAGTAACCAGCTCACTTTCATTGGCTAATGACTTGTTTTCAATATGTGATCTGTTAGGTGTTGATACGAAACTCTTCTCGTTTTTTGATCTATAACTCACTTATGATTGCTTATATTTCTTACTGGTACATTAACATACTTATGCAAATAGGATCATTCTTTTCTCTAATTGATTGAATACTGTTTTTTTAAACCCTAATGATGCTGAATTGATCGCAAAACTTGAAAACTTAGGCGGGATTCGAACTCGTACCTCCCGTATCCGGTCTGCCGTACTTATATCGTAATTATTAGCTTAAATACCGATATCGACTCACCAAAATTGCTCACCCGTTAAAGGACAAGTGTTGATAACATACCCATTTAGTATAAGTGAAGTAATGGAGTGCTTGTAGATCGAGGGTCTCGATAGTGTAATGGATAAGCACAGCAATCCAGATATCTGTAGATGAGGGTTCGAATCCCGCCTGAGATTTCAAGTTCGGCTGCCAATTTAGCATCATTAGGGGTGTTATAACATCATTGAAAACATTACGATGGGTATTTGTTACTTCGCTTGATTTTACAGAGAGATCGAAAGGTATAAAGTTACTTTTTTTCCTAGCAATAGAAAGGAATGCTATGATAAAATGATTTTTGGCGATGATCAATCCCTGTTGACCGCTTTTCACCAAGTCATTGCTGTTTATCTTTTCAGATTTCTCGGTTATCAATATGCCGTCACTTGGTGTATGACGGGCTTGATATGCTGAAGTTGTCCGTGAAATTGTGTACACCAATTTGAACCCGTGTATTCCTATGGTTCTCATCACTGCGTTTCGTACCCTCACAAAAAACGTTATAAATGATGAAGAGGCGAGTGAAAGTGCAGATGTCCTAAGTCATAAAAGGCCACAATTATTTCGACATTCCGATTTGCTTCTGGAATCGAACTTAGCTGTGGGACATTGTTGCAACACACCGAAGTCTCCGCCCCATCCCTGTATAGGCGGATACAGTTAGTATACTCCTTCATTCTTTTCACGCGTAGCCCCTAACACAACCATATTTCACCTTTGCTTTGAACTGATGATCGTTGTCTCATGCTATTAGAAGTCTCGCACAATTATGCATAATAATCCTATTGTTTTAATTTGTGATTTATCATTCACCCATAAACCAATGTATATACCATTCACAGTTGTTTACCTCAATGACGTCACGATGAAATGAAATGCTTGGCGCAACTCACAGTGATAGATCAGTGCTACTTCTTGTCTTGAGATGTGTGACTATGGTAACCCCACCGCAGTTCAACAATGTAAATGTCAACAAGTCAACCGGAAATAATGTCATACCATTAACACTTCGTGCAAATTTAGCTTTTCTAGGATAATTCAGCTCTTTGCTGGCACCAAGTACAAACGTGGATTTAATAGTAGCACATCACTGCTGTACTCAGAGAATTGTTATAGGTTATATTGGTATTGCTGTTGTGTTCCTAATGATGCTAGACGGGTTACATAGCAAAAAGAAAACCACAGGTGGGATTTGAACTCGTATCTTCAGATGCTTTTCCTACTCACCAATCTGTGAACGATTCCATGCTTTCGTTGTTACTTGTACGTCTGACAAAAAGTCTTCTTAAAAAATCTACTGATTCTGATAAATGCACCTTTTGAATGTTAGGCTCTCGTATAGAAGCTTCTTGTTTGTTTGAGTATCGTTGTTCGCATGATATTACTCGACATGCATTCACTGAATTGTAATCAAAAGAGTGAAGTTGAGAGTGAAACGCATTTGAGGGAACGTTTCATGCCGTCTCCCTCCTTTTTGAAAGACATCATAATACGTGACCTTTTCATGAAGAAACTTGGCAACACAAAAATATAAGTGTCGAAAGGTAGAAGAACACATTGGTATTCCAAATTTCAATTAATTTTTGGACTCGACGTGTAAAAGAAGAATCAACAATAGAGGAGACCGAAAAAGTATTCTTCCAACATCTCGAAGTCTCCGCCCAATCCTCCTATGAGCAGCTACAGTAAGCGCCTCTTCCACACCTTTCACTCATCTCTAATGCAATCTCGTTCAATCTTTCGCATTCCAATTAGTAACACATTATATGAGTACTTTCTTGGAAGTTTGCATATGCAAATTTCTCAGCATCAATCTCAGTATGATGCGATTGTTATTTTTGGTATATCGTTTTTGAGTCATCGTTTCCATAAGGATTTAACTGTCCGAGTATGAGGTTAAACACACTCAAAATTTTTTCAATGTCCACACCATTGTACCACTAATTCCGACTCAGATATAACATTATCAATATAGCTTGTAACAAATTGAATATTAAAAAAAATACCTTCCATAATGGATGGTCATTGAAAACGATAACAAAGTAAATCTACTAGTTACCTATGTTGTTCTACATTCCGTGGTGATTTCGTCGTCTTGAATTTTTTACTTCTTCGGCTGAACACAGAAAAATTCAACTACGGAACGTCTCTTGAACTAACCGAATAGTAAACAATTTGTTTATTATATGACTTCTTCTAACATCTTCAATATTTTTATCGATATGATAATTTCTTTGACCTCACGGAGGACTAGAAGACCTCATCACTTTGAAGAAAGAAAGCGATAAGAATGATTGTTGATCGATGTCGACAACACCTACCATTTTTCTTTCTTCTTTTGTGAGCTGAAAGTTTCAAACTAAACCAATAAATATCAAATTGTACCGTTTTTTGATCTACTGTAGTAGTTTTTTTTCCTCATTGCTTTACGCTTCATTAGAAAAACTTGTCTCATCTAGTTTACCACGAATAATTATTTGTTATTTCTTATCTTTAACTATTAACAATCATCTGCTCAATAAGAGTCATAATAATAAGATTCATTTACAATCTTCCTCATGAACTCAAAGAGGTACGAGGTTTTTCACGGTTTACTATTGAGCAGAAGTTGTCTTCTTAGTGTTAAAAGAAGACCAATTGAGTTAGACCAAGAAAAAAAACATTTCCCTCTGATGTTATTAAAGTCGTTTTCTATATCTGTGTTCATATTCATATTCATATTAATAAGCTTTATGTATTAACAATAGAATCAACGTCATTAGGAATATGAGAAGAGATGAAAGCTCGAAATTTACATATTTGATTATGTTCATTTATTGTAGAGCTGACATTCATTGCCGACGATGGAATTACAAGAATAATGTCTTTTTAAGATACGATAAGCTTCAGCGTTATCTTTTCCTTCTCCTTTTTGCGCAATGGGCTTCACGCATTTGTGTTTAAACTGTTACTGTGGTAGTGAGTGAATGCACGAGCCTCACTATACATTAACTTGTTCTGTACAGTCTATCATGTCAGTGTTGTTTATCCTACCCTACTTGTTTATCCTACTTATTTTTCTGCTACCAATTTGCCGATGGTGCTGGGCCTAGGTGGTCTGTTGGCCGCCGCGAACCTGCATGGACCTGTGTGTCACTATGGCACTTCCACCACTGAGTTACACTACGAGAACGACCGCTCTCTTGTTATGTAACGTAACAGTTATACTAAGAGCAATATAGTATTCAATCCGGCTGCGGGTAACACGTACCATAATAGCTTAGTAAAACCGTATTAACTCAATTCATTCATAGAAGCAATTCCTCATAATTAGCATAATGTTGTGTTTACGTTATGAATGTTGCATAATGTTTCGTAAATATCTTACGTTTTACTCTCAGATATTTTTCTAGTTGGAGTAATGCTTCTAAGTAAACTGCTAATAGAACTGCTTGTAGTCACTACTGGTGGGTTATGAACAGATTCTTTATCGCTGACTTTTTGATTCTTCTTCTGAATGACGATGAGATTGTCATTTAATAACGATGGTAGCAATCGATATAGTAAATCTAAGAAAGCATCGCACCTCAAAGTCGCCTCAACAAAAGAACAACTTACCCTCCTTTTCAACTACGTATTAAATTGACTGTCAACCGACCTTCTTCTTCATACTTCAGAACATTAAAAAATGATCCATCCCTCAGGATGATTATCACATCTGCTTCATTTATTTTTCTTATGTTATGTCTTTGACAGTCACCATAACATAAACATAAACATTTTTATCATAGGAAAAGTCCTAAATAGAGTTAAAGTCATCTTCTGCCCTCAGGCAACGATCAATCAGTTTTTTGTATATCTTTTTATATTTTTGTGATATAATTGTTATCTATTCACTATGTATTCTTATTCATAGAAGAATCTCATATTCTCATATTGTGCAGCATTCAAATGAGTTTAGCGTAATGTTCCTCACTCTTATGAATAACACCAAGAGGCGAATGAATACAAGACGCATCATCCCATATAAGATATTTAATGTGGAGTCTTCGATAACTTGG
>KN716355.1:38006-66773 GCA_000816705.1 Dictyocaulus viviparus
TAGTAATCTATTTTATAACATATTTATTTATTAACGTATTTTTACATTATAATATTTCTATTAAACAAATTAAAATAATAGTCGAATATTTTTCAAAATTGGCATTTGACTTCCTATGCTGAATAAACGATTCAGATTTTTCATCTATAAATAAATAAATAGATGAATTATTCACTCGAAGTGGGCGTGGCTGACCTTGATCTATTGATTCAATTAGTTTTTTCATCGTTTTTTTCTTTTCTCTTCCTTGAAATTCTCGTAATACGCAAAAATATTTACGCATTTGAAGCTTAGCGGAAATGATGAACTCTAATCGAAGTGAAAAATCAATAAAGTTCGCAAAAATCAATCAAACGTAGGTAGATGAAATATTATAGAATTCGGCAAAACAGAATCATATCGTTCCCAAAAGATGTTTACATTCGTAAACAACATCAAAATGTTGGCATTCGTTCAAAAAAAAAGAGAAAAAATCGATAACATCAATCGATGAATAGCAATTCTTGTTATTCTGCATCTATTATGCAGTTTTGTAAACTAATCGTAACTTAATTACAATTTTACGATACATATTATTCAAATATGTAAATAATTTCATTATTAATTATTGCGTATAAATACAATGAGGTGCGTAGAGCAGTGGTCGAGGAGAGTGTACGTAGGTACATTCAAGTTCGTGGCCGAACCGACACCTACTAAACCACACCGCGCCGCCATCTGTACGAGATCAATAGAAAAGTTTATCGTATGATTACAATAAAAATTGTAGTTGATATGTTTAACAAATCTCGTCCACGGCTCCGACAGTCTTAACTCCTTCCATATATTATTACAACTGATTAAGTTCTATAGCTATATCGTATAAAAACTTAACAATCCTTACTGATTAACTTTTTCTTGATCTACAAACATAATTTATCGATTCGTTTTTATTTGTTTTTTTTTCTGCTATTCACTTGAGGTTCCATCCTATGCTGTGTGAATCTCAACAATTTTACGTCTCTTATATCGTTCGTTTCCTTTCGATTCTATTATTCTAGAGATTTTTTTCTTTTGTTTTGATCGTCTTCGTGCTTCTACCTCATCAATGATGAATATCGTGTGATAGACTCATCGTCTATGGTTAGTGAATTCGTCATTTGTTCTACAGATTAACATATTAAAATACTGAGGAGGGCTAAACGACAACATCCTGAAATATTATCAAATAAAACAAAATATTCATATTATCACTCATTTTAATATTCATCAATTATTGGATTATATGAGAAAACATTTTCCGGTTCCTTTAAAATTCATAGCTAATGAGGAATGAGTACTTGTGTTATCCACCGATGTAGGTCACACTCGATATTGTGAGGTGTTCAAATACGAGTCTATCGATACAATGACTTGAGGTGATCAATTTGCATTATATCACTTTCATTTGCAGATCTCTCTGATACCACTTCATTAACCTCAAAGAAACGGAAGCTTGTGTTTGTTAATAGAATCGCACTTGTACGTCATTGTGAAGCCTCATATCATTACTCTACACGTTCCAATTGTTTATGTAAATTTCAATTTTCGATGGAAATATTTGATATCTTCAATTATTTGATGTCGCGTGACGCAGCGTCCTCTCGTGTATCGTTGAATTGATACTAGAGAAATCTGAAGAAAGTAGATAGTACTGACTTGGTTGAGGGTGATTAACTTGAGTCACTGTATAGACGGAGCTCCTTTCTATCCAATCACCTCCTCACGTTAAACAATGCGTAGGCTCATCCCGCAGTAGGGATTAGGGATTGGTTAACGCCAAACCTCGAAGAAATAGAAGCTTATCTTCAGCTTATTCATCATGATATCTTCAATTACTTATCGTGGAATTCGTTAGGAATTCTAATTTTCTTTGTTAATCATGACATTGTTCTCTTGCTGAGAAAGCTTTTTTAAAAGCTCACCGATAAATTGTATTGAAGAGATAAAAGTTCTTTCCCATTGAATATCAAGAAAAAATTTCAATCAAGCATTATTGGCCATCATATATCAATACGTTATTGATTACCTGAACATCAATAAGTTTTTTTTTGTGATAGCAATCATATCACACTGATAGGAATCAACTATGCCACCTGACAGACATCATACGCTAGAAATTCTTCTATAATTACTCCTTTGTACTTTTTTCGCCTTAGGGTTTGAATATAGGAATCTACTTTTTTGATTTTGAACATCTTTTGTTTTTGAATCATAAGTTTTTTTTCTTTATTTTGAGGTTGAAATATTCACAATGAAGAGTTGAATCTGTAGTACAGCAATTGAAGCAGTGACTGTAACGTTAAGCTCAGCTTGATAATAAATTATGTAGTGGTAAGGAGGATGTGGTGGTGCAACGGTAAGAGATGCAACAATGCTAGACAGGCTCTGGTTCAAGCTCGCACATCTGCCTTGTATCGACGAATTGATATCAAAAAAATTTTGGGTTACAGAATCACACTGAGTGAATTGGTAAAAAGTCTCATTTCAAGTCAATGAATATAGAAGATTCCCGTTCAATCACTTTCATGAAGATGACATATCTATGGGGATTGATTGGAGCTTATCATCTTGAGAATATATCGTTTACTATTAAGTTTATTACCAAAATTTCTCTAATTTTTTAGCATGCAAATGAATCCAATCATACAGTACCACTCAAAGTGAAAAACCTCACATCGCCTCATATAGAACTTTTATAAGAAATACCTGAATTCATAGAATAGCTACTATACTGAACATCAAGTTATGTTTTCACACATCTGAAGAATCCTACAATTATTGATGAATGCAATGTTAACTATTTTCGAATTTGAAAAGAGTATTGAATAAACAACGAAATTTCCTCAATTATTCTTATTTTTCAAGTCACATATAGTCACTCATAATCTCAACTATAATGAACGATTTGATGTTGAGTAACTCTTGAGACTCATATCTAGAAAACATCTTCGACAAGCTATCAACTTCTGATTCCGCAAGATTACTGCATGTTAGAATATTCCAAATACTACAGTATCCAATTTTGAATGTATAGAGATTAAAACTATTAATAAAATGCTTAAATCCAGAAAGCTGAACGATTTGTAGCTTTGTTTGTTTTTGCTTTGATCCATTTGATTCTCCATGAAATATGTCCTAAAATTAAGCTTTGTTCTGTCTGTCCTTACTCTTTAATAAAATCATTGATTCATAAAACTTGAAGCTTTAGCTTTAACTTAAAGCACTGATTTAAATATTAGGTTATATGAGTCATATGTGTTTCATAATTGTACTACCACTCTGTTTTAATAAATGATAGGTTTATATAAAGACGATTGAATAATTGCCATGAAAATTAAGTGGATTTGCTAACCGTGATTTTGAAAAAAAAATGAGGAAAACGATCGTAAAGCTCTGAGGATAAGATTTACGACCACACGTTTTTTCATTTCGAGCTACATCCTTTTCCTTTCGATATCTGAATCAATCGGACAATTTGTTTTAATTTCAATTCTACAAACTCATTAAGTGTGGCTCCTTCTTGAGTGATTTCTAACTTTGAGTTTAAACCTCATTTATCCTCTTGATATTCTTCGGTTTCTTCTTATGAATTATAATGTTTTATTTTCGTCAGCTCTATATATCAAATGCGAAAAACACTTAGTCCACATGTTGTCTGTTGTTTGTTCGCCCGTGTCAAAATGTTGATCGATTGTTGTGCTTCACCTAATACATCATACGAATTTGTTATAGAGTTGAGGTTAATCGAGGAAGCTTAACGTGTAATACAGCAGCATTTTCACCTCTTGTGCGTGACATATTGCGTCGTTTCGTTTAAATTGGTAACCATAGAAGCAATAGAATAACACACTAATCAAAAGAAGGCTATAATCTGACTGTATAGGTTTCTAATAAAATAGCACTGATTAATTAGAGGTATGAAGAGGAAAAAAACACAAAAAAAAGGAGTTATTGAACTTATTTTTCAATTTAAGCTTCCAACTTGAGCATCGATCCACATGTTGATTGCGTTTTGCAACCAATTTGAATTCATAAATATCAAATCAGCTTGTTGTGAAAAACGCATAAGAAGTGAGTGAGGAAGAGGAAGATAGAAATAGAAAGTGGGAAACACTAATAGATCTATCATGCAGATACAAAAGCACTATGATTTTTCTAAGATGGGCCGGATCTTGAAGTGAAGAAGCTGATTGACTGGATTTAAACCTAATCAGTCTTTGAGTTAGGCGATGTTGCCGAAATCTCAGCTTATACCTAATAAACATTGCATATCGACCTCGTGTTATTACTGAAGAAGCAGAACCAAAATGACAACTATTTTACTTATTTTCTGTTAACTATGACAAGTTATAGTTATTTTATTTTTGTATCTCTAATCATACTGAATTAATTGCAAAGCTTGGAACCTCAGGTCGGACTAAACCAACATGTACAGATGTTCGGTATGGAATGCTACCGATCGCACTACCAAGGCTCCATCTACATCCCGTCTGAGGTTCCAAGTTTCGCGACTAAATTAGCATCATTAAGTAAACAAGATAACAAGAGAATAATTATTCATTGTTATAATTAAATACATCATAGGCTTCTAAGATGGTCATTCAAAGTAGCGCAATAGTAATAGACACCACATTATTACTTAGGACGTTCCCTTTTCACTGAGTCGAACCGAATATCCAATCTACATAGAGTCATAAATTTGTATCAGAATTCTTACGGAGGACAAAGAGAGCTCATTCATCAAAGCTTGGTCACTATAAGGCATTGTATAGACGAAATATGCATTTCATTACCTTCAACATTCGTGACTGAGACAAAAGCTTAAGGCAGTCATGAGTTTCGTTGACTTAGAATTGTTTCAATACTCAGAGGAATACGTACTCTCATCTTATGAATGAAAAACAACATACGGTTCGGTAGTTGTGCTGAGTTGGTTGAGGTTCTGAGCCTTGCCGGCTACTCAGCACAACTACGGACAGTATAATATCATTGCAAAATAAAATTACGAACATTCAATTCACATGTGACTTTTCACCTCCTTCATTTAAATAACGATTGTCCATCTTTCATGAACTGCAATTAGTCGTATTGCTTGCTTAGATTTATTTGGGATTCTATGGATATCCATCGTTGTCTTTCTATTCATCTTTAATATAAATAATTAATTTTTAGGAAAGTATTCTGTTACTTAAACTTATAGCCTCAGTACTTATTTCATAATTATGAGGAATAGCATCATTAGCAATACTTCCATTCTTCCTCACACAAATATAGTTAATGATGGCGATCTTCTTCGTTTATGACGACATCGGTGTAACCTCAAAATCATACGCTATACTAATTTGTTTCTGTCAAAATATAGGCATCATCAAATATTGACACGCCTTTTTTTAATTAATGATTTTGTTTTTAGAAGAGAGTATTTACTTATTTATTTATTAGCAAAGATTCCCTATATTTGGTACTTTGCTCATTTTTCAATACTAGTATTTGGAATTTCCCATGATTACTCTGAACAATTGGAGCGCGTGGCTACACGAAGGCCTTTGTGAGGTTTGCGAACTTCCTCGGATACAACTAAGACCGCCATCCTTTTATGTTCGGTAAATTTCACCTAAGAAATCTATATAAGATAAATATCATCGACGTGTTAAAGGGCGGTAGATCTGATTCACTGTAAAGACCAGGCTTGCATTCAATCATTATTCAACCTCCTTGATATCACGTTGAACGTAAATGCGTAGGCGCATCCCATAACAGGGTTAGATAAACGCCAAAGTTTAACTTATAGATTTTGGAATGTAAGTAATGCTTTGAGGTCGTCTTTATTAACAATTTCTGAACTACCATACATTGTCTTTCTGAAGTACGTTGTCCTTGTAGGGTGACGAAGTAGTACGAACGTCATTTAATAGAGCAAAGTCGCCCTAAATCATCTTTACGACATCACATTAAAGGAGAATGTGTGGTTCATTCTCATGAATTAATTATTCAACGCCAAAACTTGCGTCATCTCTTCTCTACCATTGATTACACATATATTCATTTAATTTTGAAGATTTATTCAGAAATTTGCTGTTTTATTTCTTATTTATTTATGCTCATGTTTGATTTTGTTAAGTTGAATAAGAAGGGGCGCAGTGGCATAGTAGTAGAGGTGCCGCAGTGACACTCCAGCCCGAATCAGTTCGTGACCGCCCACCGGCCTAGCATGCCTGCCATTCGTCCAAGGGCGGTAAATCGGTACTCGAGAAATCTGGGTACGATAACTAGCATTGACTCAGTGAAGGGCGATCAACTCAAGCTACTGTATAGACTAGGCACGCATTCAGCCATCTGCACGATATCACGTTGATCACGAATGCGTTGGCGCATCACGCAGCGAGGGATTAATCTACACCAATAATTATCTTATCTACTCTGAGTCGAATAAGGCGTTGCTTGATTTATATTTTTATATTGATGCTGCGAAATTCTTTTCAATCACTCGAGCATTCTTTATCAAAACATGTTTTAATCTAGAAAAGAATTTGATTATGAGGGAGAAAAACTCACATTCTACCGTTAGCGTCTATAAATGGATCTAATTTGAAGTATACTCATCTCGATGATGTCATTTGTCGTTTTATTTATTTTTTTATTGCCTCTGTTTTGTTATAGAGAAAAAAAAGGCTTTGTATGGTTTACATTTGTTAAATATTATTTATATTATTTATTGTAGCACGACCAGTTTCTATTGTTGACAACGATCATTTCATCATCAAAGATGACAATGAGTTTCATTTAGAGGGCGAGCGGATATACGTTCATGTAAGTACTGCTATAATTTTCACAATAAATTTTTGTTTAGATAAAATTTTCCTCTAAATTTTACATAGATGAGTAGCTTTGGTAATTTTGTTTACAATTTCTCAACTGAATATGGCTAAATATTTGAATAATCGAATAGATGAATCATATAAGCTTGGTGGATTACAGTAATAGCAAAGATTTTCAATTGATTTTGATATTTGCTTGGATATTGGGATGGTTTTCTCAACTCATTTTGTGTGGATCCACAACAATTTTCCGTTTATTTCTCTTTCACATAACAACAACCACGTGGGTGGTCTTCATCCGTAGATGGTGACGACCACAAGCTCCAATCCGTTATTTATTATCTGTTGTCGTTGTGAGTACAGCTTTTTCACTTTGACAACAATTTCGTAAACTCATCACCTGGATAATTATATAGAAGGATTTCTACCGAAATTTTTCTTCTGTCTGTTGTCGAATGTTTCCAGAACAGGACGTGCTTAAGCCTCTATGCTCTACTTTAGACGAATATGATAAGACTCAATGATTAAGCCTTTACTCATGCAACTTTTCCACCTCAACACGGTAATCTTTACAAGTAGTTTTCCATAGCAGACCAAAGGTGGATGTAAAAATTAGTTTTTTTTTCTTCAATTATAAAGCCATAAATTTTAGTATCATCCCCTTATATTTATATTTATATAGGACAGTTTCACTCTTTGATCGACAAATCCCTCCCCCTCTCCCTCCTCTCCCAATAAATGGTCATTGTTTTTTTTAGTTCTTCGTAGTCGGTTAAGTTCGGCATTGCTGTAAAACGATAATATCGTCAAGTCTCCATAATGCTTGCTACTGTTTGGTTGTGATCTATTTGGCTCAGTTCTTTGCGTAGTAGGTGTTTAGGAGTAAGAGCATATCCGACGTTTTTGTTGGGCAGGATGTTTTGTAAAGCTCATGAGGCACAATGAGTAAGGAAAACAAAGTATGGGCATGCTATACTACAGTGGTAGATGATGTCGCCAAAGTGCTCATACTTCATTTAGTGCATGTTGACTCAAATCCACTGCCAGACATACTTCAGAACTCGGTAAAATAGTAAAAAATGGAATCTGAGGAGATAAGCAGCGCGTATTTGGTAGAGATTGCTCACCTTGGTTTGTTATATAGAGCACAATTGTCTTCAGTAACCTCCACGACATCACAATAAAAATGAGTGCATGATTTACCTCACAAAAACAGATTAACGTCATCAATTAATCTGCTATCTTATCTTTTCGACACTGACGCTAAATTGCCATGTTTTCTGATCAAGTTAGCTTGTATATCCTGATGTGTGCGATGTTTTTTTTTTTGCTTCTTCAACATTCTACGGAAGGCTCTTAAAGATCAAATGAGACTACCAACATATTTTGAGGAAACGAAATGTCACTGAGTGTTCAAAATTATGATAAGCTTCAGACGAAAGAAAAAATATTTATGTAACATTGATTTAAAATTTTTCACCGATTAAAACATAGTGCTTTGTTGTATCTTATTGAGCCAGACGGATTTCTTTCGTATTCAGTTTGTGATTTCTTTAATTTACCAGAAGTTTTTCTTCATATGGATGTTGTCAATAATAAAGGTGAATAATACAACATTAATTTCAATGATTTACACGAAATACATCATTGGTGTTAGTAAGTATCAATACGTGGTGCGTGTAGATCAGCGGTGGAGGTGCCGCAGTGATACACAGGCACAGATCACGTTCGGGACAACTGCTGGCTAACCAATTCCATCATCACTCCGAGGCCGGTAAATTGGTATCAGAGGAATCTGGATAAGATAAACAGCGCTGGCTTGGTTAACAGTGGTCAATTTGAGTTAGTGAACAGACGATGCTTGCATTCAATTGATATCACGTTGAACATGAATGCGTAGGTAGATCCAGCAATAAAGATTGGTCAACGTGAAAGCTTATGCTATATAGCTTACCTGTTTATATTGATACGCTTATCAGTTATGCTTGGTTTGTCCAAAGGAGATATATAATAATACAATGATGAGAAAATTGTAAAAACACAAATGAAGTCAAACTGTATGAACTCAAAAACAAATTTTTTTGGAAGTTCTCCTCTTTTTCAGAGAGGTGGTTCGATAAATATCACTTGTCCAGTATTCGGCTATCCTACGCCTGGTGTCAAATGGACAAAGGATGGTGAACCATTAGGTATATAATAGAATTTCACATAATGAATATTAGTTACCGTATCTCTACAATGATGTGTTAATCAGCTTATCAGTTAGTTAAAACTCAGATCCTCAGTCAAGATTCGCACGTTTATCTTGTACCTCGAACAATACTATTGTAACAGTACCATGGTAAAATGTCATATAGATGATAGAAAAAGTAATTAAACCTATCAAAATTATTATATCGTCCAAGTTCGTGATGTATGTGAGCAAAGTGTGAGGTGTGAGGGTTACTTAAACCACTGATACCCCTCCCTCCTAATGTCTTGCGCTAGAAAAAATTGCTATAAAAACTCAGATATGAGGTGAATGTACATCAATAATTACTTGTTTACAATATAATACTTTTAAAGAATACGGTTTTAAAAGTTAATCAATTCATGAACTTCATTAATACAATTTGTTTTGAAGTTGTAGCTGTACAGAATTCTGTTTAAACAGCCGCCTTGAAATGCTTCAACTTTATCGAGTTGTTAAATGATGATGGTTTCAACGATTTTCAAACAAGTACATTCTTTTTCTGTCTGATAGCTATGCGACTTGTCATTTCATTGAGAATTTTCTTTTTAACTTCGCAAAAAAGAAATATTCATAGAAGAATAAAATACAACAAAATTAATGCTTCCTTTATTACGTTTAACGTTCTCATTATGCAATGAGGTCCTGTCAATTATCGTTCGCTTTCATTCTTACGTGATAAATGAGTCTCAAGAGATTGAGTGAATGGTAGTAAAAATAGCTTTTGAAGTCTCATTAGACGAAGATCGAATATGTATCGGTAAAATTTGTCGTATTATACAAAAAATATTGTAGTTATGCATCTGTCAATGAATTCAAAACTCTTCGTTTAATCAGTCCACTGTACTGTATTTCTAATCAATAATCGTTATATTTTGAAAAGTGTCGAAAAAACAAACAACAAAGTGGTTTTTTTCTCACCATTTGATTTGTAAGGGTAGCGCGTAGCGCAGTGGTAGGTGGTGGTGACACAGTGATGCGCAAGCTCAAACCAGTACACGCAGAATCGCGGCTACCTCCAGACTTATCAACCGCATCATGTCTATATGCTCGTTGAATAGGTATTAGAAAGGTTTGGGAAGATAGTGACAGTATTGATGTGATACAGACTGCTCATTTCAAGTCATTGTTCAGAATACAATCGCATTCATACATTCGCTCATCTCTACGATATCGTTTTTAAATATAAATGCGATAGGTACATCTTATATTGATTGACCAATATTGTTTACCTAATATTGTGATTTATAAGGAGAATATGTACTGTACAGAATACAGTATTTGAGCATTACAAATACAAATAGTTTACATTAAATTTTTTATTGATCATTGATCAATATTTTCGAATCGATTTGACGGATCATATTTCAGTGCATGGTTATGTTCATATAAATTCATTTATAAACTGATTAGATCTGTTGAATATATAAATTGAATACCTTAAAAACAATAACTTTTATAGATTATTGATTTGAGTACCACATGAGGATACAAGTTTTATGATTGACTCAACATTGTAGGGAGGTAAACAGAATACTTATAACAAAATCGAACAATTTAAGTCGTGCAAATAGATTTTAAGAATGTGATCATAACCGGTCACTGACGTCATTTACATTGAAACAATTTGCTCTGTTGTTTCATTCTAATAAAAACAATACAGTATTAAAATTCTTAAGATCAGCATAGTAAATGTTGAACATTTTCCTCATCAACAAACAACAATAACAGATTCCTTACCAAAAATTATCGATTGTTTATTTTCTGTTCTAGAATAACTTTTATATCTAACTTGCACAAAACAGTTCAATAGTAGCCATATGTTTTATAAGTGTTATCCCTCACTAAACATAATTCCTAGTGTGCGGTTTTTTCTACCGTATACTTTTAATACGCTAAAAAATCATCCATTTACCGTATCCCTTATATTAACTACTACTGTATAATATTCAATTTTATAGTATACTTTACAAATGTATATAGTAATTACAGAGTTGAGTGGAAGCATTGCACTCAATGGTTTCGATATTCAAGTCAATAATGCCGATTATAAACATGCTGGTTTGTATACATGTGAAGCTGTAAATGAATACACAGCTGCTGGAAAAACAAGCAAACCGTTGATCGTCATCGAGCGAATGTTACGTGTAAAAAGTACGGTTTGATTATTGTTTATGTTTTACAAAAATATAAACAGAATAATAATATCTACTCTTATAAAGAATCGCTAAACAAAATACAAAATTATAACCAATACCTTCTTATCGAGATAAATTCGCGGCCATCCCTAAGCCTACCGAGTCCGCCATCTTACCTGAGTTCAATAAAATCATACTAAAGAATCTGAGAAGCTAAACAACATTAATTTTGCAAGGATTGATCATTTTAATTAATTGTATAGAACAAACCAACATTCACTCACGTTCTGCATATCACAAGGATGCCGAATGCGTACGCGACATCGGTTGTCTCATAGTGATTAATAAATGCCAAAGGTTATCTCAATCTATGGATAATAGTTCAATAGTGAACTTCACTGATTTGCAATACTTTAGCTCGTGGCAAAGCCTATCTTATCTAAATGATAGCACTTCAAAGTGATTCAACCTAGTGAGAATAAAGCATTCTAAACGAACGATGTGTTTAATGTGAGGAACAGTGGTTGACGATTGACACTGTTCAACTCAAAATAGAAAACGATGACGTTGAACTCTAGCATTTCGAAAGAAATGTCGTTGCATCTCATTGTGTTGAAATAGCATTTTGTTGGGGAACGAATATCGCATAAACCGAAAGATCTGAGCTAACTGGTGAGGCACAAGTCGTACTGTATAGACATTACATATATGTCCTCTATTTCAAAACACCCATCAGTAATACTTATTTGAGCTCTAATCACAAGATTATTGAGAACTTTACATTGGGGGTGCAGTGGTTGTGCCACAGAAACACGCAGGCCCAAATCAGTTCGTCGACGCCCCAGCACTACCAGGCTCGCCATTTTTCCGGAATCGGTAAATTGATACCAAAAAAACCTGGTCAAGATAACTATTAACGACTTAGAGAAGTTTTTAAGCCATGTCACTGTAATAGACCAGGCTCGCATTCAACGACGTTCACGACATCACGTTGAACACGAATACGCGGGCGAATTTCGCCACAAGGGATTCACCAGCGTCCAAAGTTAATCTTATCTTATCTATTGTGCATTATCGAACCATGAATTCCTCCAACAATCAAAAGAAGTGCTCAGTATTCAGTCTCCAGTTTATAATAGTTTGCGGAATAATATAGGGATAATTTATTCTCACTAGTGACTCGTAAATGGTTTATGATGCAGCTACATCCTCAACGTATGTATGTAGCAATTGAATTGAAATAGTGTGTTTTGACCTTTATTGTTAACACAATATCTCCTGTTTAACTTAAAACTAAGTAAATTCCAGGTGAACTAGCATGGATATATCCGCTATCAATTATAGTCGTCATCCTCATTCTGTTAGCCATTATAATCGGATTGTGTGAAGTCAGAAAACGTCGACAGAACAAGCTGTGAGTTCCCTCAGTCAAAAACAGACGACATCTGACAATTTTAGGTGCATAAAAAAATCGTCTAGCAATCAATAACACTCCGTAAAAATCCACGACAGATAGAACGATAAAAAACTGGAGTTTTGTAATCAATTGATGACGTATTTTTTCAACTATCAATTATTTGCTTTAGGTCGGAATATATGATACAAGAATAAGATCATTGATTCGAGTGCACTCCAAGCTGCCTCACCACTTTCGTGGCCTTTCTACTTCTCATTGTTATGTGCTGAACGTTCGAATGTATAGATAGAAAGTTCTATCTACGTGGAACTTATGCTTATCACTCCTTAATAATAGACGCTATATATCTCGACGATTCCTCTCATAATCTTATTATCATCTTGTAATAAATCGTCTTACTTCCAACATTAAATGCTCAAAGTAGCAAAACTAGCAGTATGTATGAATTAATTACCCGCTGAATTACCATGTAATTAATATAACCAAAGATATTGTGTGTTAATAATCTATATAGTAGCAACGTATTCCTGTACGAAACGTTACCTAATTATCATTGTTTGAATTAAAAGTGTTAGCTAAGATGTCACTGTAAAAATCCAGTTGATGTTCATACGTAACATTTCTGATCGAAGTGTTTGTAGCTTCCGAAAAGCACTATTTCTTCAAGAATTTGTAATGCGACTTCATTTGGTCGAAAACACGTTTCCTGTACAAAGTAACTACATGAAGAATCTCAAAACAGCCACAAACATATAAAACGCGATATCAAATAGACACAGAACAAAAATGTGGAACAGGAATCAGATCGAATAGTCTGACCAAAAGAGAAAGAACTGAGATAACTTCTTATTGTGTTGAAACAAGAGCTCAAAGTGCTATGCAAACATAAGAACTTATTTAACGAAGATTATGCGGCCAGACTGTTTAAAATCAATCACATGCGGCTCCTACTCAACTGACGGGAGCTGTGTTGGTTGCATATCATGATGCTGAAAATTTCGGTATAAACGGTAAGTGTGAAGAAAAGAGCAAAATGAGAGAGATATATTTCCAATAGATTAACATGCAATAGGTACAAGTAACCCAGTTTACTTCTTCAAAGAGAAAAATAACATGTCTTTCTACATTTTATGAATATCAATGTTGTAAAATCAACTATGAATTACAAACCTGGACATGTGGCATTGGACTGAGCTTGCAATGTACTGCAGGATTTATGATTGAAGCTTTCCTCTGTGGCACAGTATCTGGACGTGGGATCTGTGGGAAAGATAATGTATACAAAAAAAAAAACGGACGTAGAAAAAACGCAACTAAAACCTGCAGATTAGTTTCTCCATCGGGAACGATTTGATCAGGACTAGCGATGGAAGTTATATTCAGGATTGGACAGGTCGCTGTAGGAGCTACTGAGGTTGCCATCGGGTGTGGTGGGCGACCAAGAGGTGCAGTATGTTTAATACGATCTTTGTCCATTGCATAATCACCGGAGTCAAAAAACTTCTGAATCATACTCGTTGATGAATTGAATTCAATCTGGCACCAGTTGCGAGGAAAAATTTCACACAAATATCACTTTGAATTTTCAATTTGTGCAACAAACTTAGCAAAACTGCTCACCCTCTGCTGAAGTTTCTTCTGTAAAAATGAGGATGCAGGGCGAGCGGGCAATCGACCTTGCGCAGCAAGCTTGTTCATTAATTGCTGCTCTTGCTGCTTTTCAACAGAAAGACCATCAGCCAAATCTTCCGGCACTTCTCCGCTCACCTCGCTCCTCATTATCCTATAATATTGAATAACTTTCATGACAGAAAAACAAGAAATTTACATAGAAGCATAATATTAATCCTAACCACGAGATGCGAAGCATAAACAAGCAAATAAAATCCCATTTACATATATAACAATACGCTAACAAAAAAATGTAAGTCAGAAGTAGAGGAATAAGAAAAAATAATACAAAGCAAGTACGCGCCTTGTCAGAGACATGAAAACATACAAAATAACTGTAGATAAGAGAGAAAAACACTACTATTAAATGAATCGGGAACATATCGAACGACACGCCTATAGACAATAATCGGCTTGCGAGAAGACCTTCCCATATGAAATTAAGAGTGTAGATGGCTGAAGCTGTTCGCAATTTCAAAACAACAAGTAGTAAACCTACAATTCTCTCAAGTATTTCTTTGCACCGTTCTTTAAGAAAGCAAGACAATATAGTTTTCAAACGATGAAAGAAAGCAAATTAGTCAAAACCGTCCTCAAGCAGTAACGGGAAACCTCAATAAACTGCGGCCAAATTCTTTATGAAAAACTGCGTTCATAGAATTTTTCGACCAAACTCTTAAGGATTTTATGCTTGTAAAAACGTACTTCTTTATGTAAATAAGTCCTTCATAATGCACCCAAGAGGTAATTATTCAACACAAACACTTGCCAATTTATATGAAAGAGAGATTGTTTGTTAATCATACGGAATAACAAGAATTAGCATGTAGAATGAAATCCAATTTTCAAGAAATGAAAGCAGAAAGAAAAATATGCAATACTTCGCAATGAGTATTATGGATTGCATTGCACATTTGATGTAGTCAAATTATTATAATAAAGACAAAAGTACACTTCTATCTATTAACACGAGGAAATACTTTTGGAGTATATTTACATAGTTTTCTAACAAAAGTAAAGCTAATGTAAGTAGAATAAACGTAATAGTTGAACAAACAGCCAACTGTCGACCTCTCACTCTAATACATTTTCTCTCCTGTCTAAATCCATTATGGGAAGCAAATTTGCAAACTATATGATTTTTCTACACCAAGAAAACTAATAAACAAACTTGAAATGGAACTCCGAAATAATGAAAGGAATTATCGATCGCCCGTGATGAATTTTTCGCTGCGTAGACTTTACTGAGTATCAGCGCTGCGACGTGTTTTCGAAAACGAAAAGTGGAGATATCGCATCGCTAGACACTGCATGATGCTCACGTGCCATGATGCTATGGCGTTGTATAGCGCTGTGTTCATGTTGCGAGCAGTAATTATTGATTAGTTTAGACCGACATAAGATGTTGTCATGAACTAAGCTTAATTAGGAATCCATAGATGATAATGCGTGTATTTCGTCAAAATATGCACACATTCGTGCAATGATCTGATGTCTTGTCTTTGATTAAACTTCGTTCTGGAGTTATTCATCTGAAGAATGAAGCTTATATTCTATCTTTACATATTCTTTTCAAATGCATCGTCAGAATGCGTCCTTGTGTAGTAGAATTGTTGAAGCAATAGGATGTTCAGTACTGAATTATTAAGTTATCATCTAGGAGTTCATAGTACCACGTAATGCACGTCAACATCCTCATTATGCATAGATATGACTCAAATTTTTGTTGACTATCGATATTTTCCTGACATTCCATCGACTAATCACAATATACTCATATTTTTGAATAGGTACCTCAAGATATAATTATTTCCATAGCTTGCCTCATACTTAACATCTTGTGCTATTCGTCGTCAATGTTGGCTACCCTGCTTTACCCGCATTTCTTAGAATTTCGGTTGATGTTGCACGTTAACTGATTCTTCTCTGAACCGTTTCGAGTCGAACGTTGAATGTAACAGTTCCCAAGTAGATTCAAGAAGATTGTGAATGAAAGATTTGATCGATATTCAGTTTGATACGTATCTCTTGAATCGTTTAGTGTATAACTGGAGAATGATTGACAAGCACAAATTGATACCTAAATGATTTAGTAAACAAAAGCCGAGGATGAGAAATATCCGATTCTGAGGGATTCTGTATAACCATTGGCCATTTTTCTATACATCCTATTCTATATTAACTTGTATTCCATTATTGAGATATTTTTGTTGTATGACTAACGTTGGTATTTTTATATTTTAGTGTCGCTATGCAAAATTGGTTTGACTTAAAAAAAAACTTGTCATGCTTCTTTTATATCATGCCAACTTTGGTAGCATTCGTTGTGACTTTGTTCCAAATACAACCGTCAAGTTTTTCAAAAGGAAAAGAAGAATTTCATTCGTAATTATTCTTCTTTCACGTTTTTGGAGGTTACGGTTAAAATATACAATAACACGCTGTGGTGCCCAGACTGTTTCTGCGTAGACACTCTGTTTGTTCCTCTTTGTTAAGTCAATATTGTTGTCTGGAAGAAGTAATTCGATTTTTTCGATACACACTTGTTATCCATCTAGAAAGTTACTTTCGTCAAGGTTGAGTTTTTTTAGATTAAAATTTGTCTCTTCTCATTCCGTCACTCGGTGCTGTTTTTTGCTCTGTACATTCAAATAGATAGAAAAGTATTTTTCATAATGGTAGAAGAAAAGTGAAAACTCACAGTTAATTTAGGCAACATTACCGTAATCTAGATGCTTTTTAAAGGTTTTCTTGAAATTCGTGCTAGCTAGCTTACTGTTGTTGTTTCGTTGATCATTCATGTAAACGCGCATCATAATGATATATGTTGTCTGATGAATACTTATTCCTACCGATTGCTCATTAAGATGATTCTCGCGTATTTGATTTCTAAAAGACTTCCTAATTTTTCTATCTATTTTAGTGACCAGATTCTTTCGGATCGATATTCATTCTGTTGTAGCCAAGTGAAAAAAGGAAATCTTTAATTCAAAATTTTGGCTGAAACTTTAGTAGAGGAAACCACTATGGTATTGTTACTTCTTTTTATCAACCTTATGCTTTGAATAAAAGAAGCCCATGATACGAAATCTATTTCTGTGCAAGCGAAACTTATTTCTGTTAGTCGATCCCCTCGAAAAGTTTCATACGTCCGACTATTGTTGTGATAAACTGGGAGTGAACAAAAGCCAGTTTGGTCTATACAGTGATTTGAGTTGATCGCACACTATTTATATCAATGCTGCTTATTCTTAGACCATTTTGGTACTAATCCACCTATACAAAACTTGTCCTGCTTAGCATGCATTAGTACTGACTTGAACTTTTCATATAGTGCTGTAGCACTACTCACCATTGCGTTAGATTATTAACTCGAGAATTAAGTATTAATAAGTTTATCAATTTGAATATTTCGTGCATTTGTGCTTAAGTTTCCACTATGAATGATTGTTATGCTTTAAGATAGTTTTGGACACATATAGGAGTTTTTTCACGAAGTTACAGTTTTATGTTCATCGTATTTTGATGCATATAGCTTTAGTTGCCATTTTAGTTAAGGTTTGGTTAAAGACGAAATGTTCTCCGTTTTGATTTACCGTTTATGTGAGTTACGAAGAGTAGTTTATGTAGATCCACTCTTTCCACAGATAGTCTTTGTTGGTCTATAATGTTTTTGATACGTTAGGAAGGTTAATTGTATGGATCGATGCTCCGAGTGTACAGCTTATGAAGCATGCACGATGCAGACCAGAATTGCTGTTGACGTGCCTTTGATATACTTTGAAATAACGTAACGAGATGACGATCTCATGAGGATACTGTTGCATAAAGTGTACGCATTTCTGTTGAAGACTTATGCTCTCCTGATCTCTCTTTGTCAAATAAAGTTTTACAAGTTTTTATATAAGTTGTAGAAGCTGTAAAAAAGTATCAATAAGAACCAATCAATCAATAATCAATAAGAACCGCGTTGGTCAACAGATGTTTATTGACACTCATAGTTATGATTTAATATATTGGGAGTTCTGGCTTTTTACGAACACAGTGTAATCAAACATGCAATGTACCGTGTTAGATTTGATAGTGAATGCAAGGAAACAATGCTACGTTATTCTTCTGCGAATTTGAAGCAAGCTTTGTAGTGCAGAGGTCATCATGTACGCAACTCAAGTGATTAAATTTAGGATTGAAATTATTGATTCTTGCAATCATAATGCTCTGCCAAAGCTCAAATCTATCCTTAAGAAATTGCATGATTCGAAATTCGTCAGAATGAAACTAGCCGAGTGTCATTTGTTTGATAGCATATCTTTTTGAATTTGTCAATATCGTTAAAGGAAAGCTATTGAAACTATGTTTTCGACAGTTGCATGAACAATCTCAGCGTTAATCCACTAAATTAACGATGTGATTCTGGAAGGTAAATATTCATACGACACAGTGCAGCTTTTGATGTGCTTCATCTACGTATTGAAACTTATTTTTGAGTTTTATGTTTTTTCACAATGCTATGCTGTCTTTATGTATGATAATGAGATTTGCAAGTAGGTAGTTCAATGATTATAAACGTGTAGTACTAATAGCTAGCTATACGTAGATTTTGTTATTTGGCTTGATGGATTATGGATAATGTAAATGACATTTTTACAGTGATTCGGTACATGCATACTCATTTGATTTACGGCACAGTTGTCGACTGAGGTATGGACATCGTTGTGTTTTTGGCCTTAACTGTTCTTGCTGCCGTCTTTGTTGTATCGCTGATAATTCTGCTTGTCATGTGTCAGAGGCGTAGAATTCGAATTAAAAGTTTCAAAGTCAGTTTGTGGACACATCACATTGTATTTTTTCGTGGATTAAATTATTTTTTATTCCTTCTTTTGTCCTCTAAGGCAAGTATTCATTGTTTAGGTATTATAATAATGATTTAATATTTCAGCTAGCTAGCACAAAATGCGGTTTTACAAAATTTCGTAATGGAAGTCTTGATGGTCATATCATGCAGCTAAGCCCATTGATTGGTACGTTTTATTATAATTATTTTCCATCCGTTTTTTGTAAAGTTAATTAGTTTCAAATCTGGTCAATGTGATCGTTTTATTCCTAGAATTACTCCTTTCCCTTCACATTTACTTTTATAAATTTGTTAGTGCTATTACTACGACTGTTTTCAATGCTTCTTTCATTTACCGACAATCTGTACATTCGGGATGACGTTTTTTTTAAACAATAATATGCGAAATATTAACTGTTTTCCTAAGTAATAAAGAAGTACTCATTATGCCAATTTGTGTGGGAAAGTTCTGAATCCACATGGATTTTTCTATATATGGATCATTTCGCGTATTAGTACACATTTAACTCTTATGTCTAATCTTACTAACCATTACTCCCTTCTTACGCTATCTAAATATTAGATATTCACTTGGTTGTGTATTTTTTAAAATCCATCAAATTTATTTAAAATAACTTGATTCATTTCTATTCTATACCTCTCTACATAATCTTAGTACTGGCTTGTTTACTGACTTGAATTATTGATGGCCTTCCTTCATTGTAGTGCAGCTTTTAAAATAATTTCCATTGCTTCTTTCAAGCGCAATCGTCGTCCATGTTAATGTCTTCGAACCATAATGAAGTGCATGAGTCTCGTCACTGATTTCCTATCCATTTGTAGCATCATGTGGTATGCTTTTACCATGATTTTGTTCGTCCATAATTTAGATGGCCGAGTGAGAAGATTCGTTTTGAGTTTACTGTACAGCTCTTGTCGTTCATTTATCTCTATTCTTACTATATAACCAGGCCACCCATTTCTCGATATTGATGTATATTCTTTTGAATTTCAAGTATTGTAAAGATGCTCAGAATTTGTCGTTTAACCGCTTTGTCGATGATTTGAAGATTTCTCGGCGGTGTTGAAGCAGTAGTTCACGTCATTGTTAAATAATGGAATGCTGGGAAGATTTTTATCCCAAGAGCGGACGCGAAATTCAAAGGCTCTAGTTGATTAATGTATTTCTCAAAAAAAAGTCCGAATGCGGCCCATGCAGCTTCTTTTCTATCCTTTCTCGATGTTGCTCTTCGTGCTCATTAAATGTCTAAAATACACGTATGATTTAGGTGGTCTCTGTAATTAAGAGACCAATTTAATTCGATTCTTTATCATTCACACCACAGCTTCTTTATCATTGAGTATACTGAGCGTTGTCTCCGCCTTATTAGTACTTGTCGATAAAGTGAGAATGTTGAGCACAAACAGTAGATTTGTGAAAAATTCACTATAAATTCGTGTGCCTTTCGTTAACAATCAACCAACGCTCATTATTGAGTATAGATTGGCAGTAAAATGCTTTTTCGACAGAATGACGAATCATAAACTGCTTTCTTAATACACATGTTGAATGGTTGAAGAAAAAGCTTTATTTCTGTACTGCGGTCCCGATAATAGCTAGCTTCAACTATAGGACATGTCCGCACCTTGGTTCAAAAATATAGGGTTGATTGAATGTAAGGTTTCATATGAGTTGAAAGGAATATATGCTATTTGTGCATCAAATTTGCTTGTAAAGTGATTTTAGCTTGATTGGTTGGTCGTGATGCAACCTCAAGTGGTGGATAAAGGTAAATCATAACTTAAGCGTCCTTGTATTTTGCTTCAGATGTTGGTGAATCCATGGAATGGATTCACTGGCTGTTTACTGGGACAAATCAGCTGAAATCTATTTAAACGTAGATGATCATGGAAGCGGGCGAGATTGTATTTATGTATGTGCAGATTGTATCTTGTGCTTCAGCCAATGCTTGCAACTGAACAACTGGGAGTTACGTTTGAGGTGGTTGGCACTCCCTTTAACTAGATAAACTTCAGTCCATTTCGAGATAAACTGGCCAGCTGCTCATGATTAATAACATAAGCAAGCCCCTGTGGAAAAGCTGCTCAGGCAAGCTGTAGAAGCAATCTCAATAAAAAACAATAGATGCAGTGAGCCTCATCCCCCTAGTCTTCAAAGGGGTTTCGATACAGCAGCGTTGGATAGAACGAATTCGGAGAGTGTGCAACTCCAAGGGTCATGCATGCTACGCTTTCAAATCGGGAGAGGACCATAATGCCAATCTGTTTCTACAGAGCGCACAACAAATCCAAGCGTAAAAACCTTTAATAGATCTTCTGATTTATATTAAGAATATCAACTACAACATTGTTGAAGTAGCTTAAACGAGATTGTTACCGTCGAGCGGTGTTTGTAACAGTGAAATGTTTTTTGTAACAAAGTTGCTAGCGTTAGCATACTCGTTAACTCGGACTTTGTCGTCAAAATGGATTTTTTCGAATGTGTGAACTAATGACTAGATTTGGGCTCTTATGATTAAAGAGACCTGATCCAGTACTAGCTTTGACACAGTATTCATCTACTTTTTAATGTCAGACCATGATGAAGATGAAGTTGAAGCATTTTATAGTCTCGGAGAAATTCTATGGAGAGGACTACCCATTCTACAAGGTTATTGCTGGCAATGGCACTAGGGTTAGCCGTAAATGAAAGAGTGTAAATTTGTTTTTATCATGACAGAAAAGATTCTGGATACCCAGCAATCCCAAGAGGTATTATATATTATGATCATTGGAATTTCTCAGCAGAACTATCTTAACAAAATTAAGTGCGCCGTAGTTAATAGGTTTTGCCTAAAGGATGTCGTTGTTGCTTAGAATTCAAAATAGGGTTGGACCTCGGCTTTTGCGCATAATTATTCTTCAGTAGATATAGATGCGCTACAGTGCTCATGAAGCTTATTCCCAAAAAAGACCATTAATTGGTGTTTCTGTCATTCTCTTAGATTTGGGATTGTACCATCATTGACAGTATCGGCGAGAAATGGTCATTTTCCTTGTTTGTTCTCTTCGAGTTGGTGTATCCTTCTGAATAAAGCTTATAAATTGTAATCCATATGAGGATACATAAACACTTATGCATGTATGTACTTATGTAATCCCAAAACTCCAAACTTATGAAGCACAGCGATTCATCACAAATTCAACTCGCATCTTAAAGCATAAATAAGGTCAGCATTGGTCCATGTTTCACGCAAATTTTCATCTGCAGAGGTACTTCGAGGATTAGCTGGCAAGAACTCTTGCAATGAAGACTGTGCTACTTATTTAATAAGTATAGTAGTATTTAAGTGGAATAAATAGATGTATAAATAATAAATGGAAATACGATTTTTGCTACAAGGAAAGAAATGCATGGTTGCATCAAAGTAGTAACTGTCCCTCCTTTGCAAGAACTTATATAAAAAAAAACATATATATATTTTGTTTTTTTTTCAGTTAGTGATAAACATCATTTCCATGTCTTATCTCAATGCACTACTTTGGCTTCTTATTTGTAAGCAGTAGTGGATGATTTGCCCTGTTATTATGCTTTGTTTCGAGCTACCACTTATTTTTCAAAAAATTCTTAGCGAAATTTTTAGCACAAGCACTCGATAAGAACACATGGGTGTACGATGTGACTGGTCTTCTGCAACATTGCGTGGCCGTGCTTCGTCTTTGTCATCAACTGACGGATCATCTTGCTGCTATTCCATTGCAACATGCTTCTGCTCAGCTGAGCTACATGCTGTGCCAGGCTACGCAACGTGTTATGCCGCGATTTGATGATTTGCTCAGCGCTGTCGCTAGTCCTGCCGTAAGATATATAATTAACACTTTTCAAATATCGTCTATTTGATACTCTTCGTTATAGGTAGACATTCGTGTTCTTGAAGCTCGTGCAACTGCCTTAGCCACTGTGTGCTGGGCTTTATATCTTCCTTTTTCACTTATTAGTCAGAAGTATAGAGAGGTACAGGAATTAATTAGTTTTCTACAAAGCTCTTATTTGATAAGAAGAATTTTTATCAATGCCTCTGGTCAACGTTTATCTTATTTTCAGACAATGGGCGATCCTTTACGGCAAATGGACTATCACCTTGATGCTCTTCGTCAAGCCGCGGACATTGCTGAACGTGCGAATCTAGGAAAGGTGATTGAATTTAGTGCATCTTTTATTTCAGTTTTCCAACAAATAAGGTTTTTGGAGACGAGAAAATGAAATAATCTCTACATTATACAGTTGGAGCTGGACTGGTCTCATCTCGATGCAGTTGCCGAAAATGTGGCTGCTAGAGAAGCTACTGTCACAAAAACAACCCCGTTAGTTGATACTATCGAAGGTGAAGCAAACGGTGATAATTCTGCTAAGGAGTTCAATGATTTGTAAGTTTTGTGTTCAACGGGAAATTAGAAGTAGAACTTTAGCGGAAATGTGCACTATGAGAAGAAATGTCATAATTAACATACTAGGATCGTTTCATATTTTCGATATCTTCGTTGCTCTCTCCCAAAAATTACTGGTATGCATAAGTTGTATTGATTGTATGCTATTGATATACTCTTTTATAGAATGACTTCAGTACATAGCAATGGCAATCATCCTGTTGACCCCAGTGGATAATATTGTTCTCAAATTATCTTGTTTCGTTACGTTCATGTTTGGATTTTTCACATTTTTTGAAACTGCAACAGGTAATTGACTTCGTCTCGCTAAAGAAATTCAGGTAATCTATTGCTATAACGGGCACCTTATTAGCGTATACTGTGTCGTGAAAGCCTTGATTTTGATGCATGATTGACTAGTATTGTAATTCATAGAAAAGTATTAGATTGTGTTTTGTGTATGCTTCGTTGTTAGCGCTTCCCTGTTTTCTGTTGCCTAAATAATCGATTTCGCGTCTTGTTGATATTAATTTGATTGCCTCAAAATATACCTCTATTTACACGTTTTGTACATTTTTAAACTGTAATACAGGCTGTAAATTTGTTGTAAAAAGATTTTTGTGTAACTTACTTCTCGGTGGTTAGATTACAATACTTTGCTATCATTGTTATTATACCATATATCACTTTTGTTTGAACTTTTCGACTATTGTCCGTAATGGCTTTACCTCGTTTTTAGAGGTGCATCGTTTTACACCTCAAAATGTACTCTATATTTGCAGTTATTGAAAAATAGCTCTCTCGTGAGGTTAGTAATTTTATGTGTGTGTTGTTGGAATGTAGATGGTTGTTCTTTTTAATTGATCAAATCTTTGACTGTTTGTAAATGTTCACCGTAGTATAGTAATTACTGTTACTTATGTCACTGCTAATTTGACAAGAACAATGGTTTATGACTGTTTTTAATAAAAAAATTACCAAGCTAATAATGTTCATTGTGTTGTGTGATTGAGATTGGGTAATTGCTATTGTCATTGTCTTTTGGAAGCGTATTCTGTTTTAACAAAGAATAGACTGCATTCATAAATTATTGAGACTAAAATTGTTGTTCACTATTTAGGATGCAATACATCACCCATAACAAGTACTGCTTTTGTTGACGTAAATTTTACTTTACTTACAAATGTTTAGCACTTACAAAGGACGCTTATGGCGTCGTTGACGGACATGTTAGTGGATGCTATGGCGTCGGTCGGTTCATATCCTTAGAGTATTTGGTTTTCTTCTTAATTGAAAAACTTGTTACTCTATTTCCGCTTCAAACTTGTTTTAACTTCGAAAACATAAGGGTATAGTGCTCATTGACGTTTTCATCATCTTATGCTAGAAGAACGTTAGTTTTCAAATTGTGAAGGTGTAATACAAACATGGACGTAAAGGCACAGAGCACAACGCGTTTGGTACGAGACATCTCTATCAAAATATTGGTTCCCATCGTAATAATTTAGAAATCACCTGACGATATTCGGAACGTGTGTTTAATTGCCCATGTCGACCACGGTAAAACTACACTTGCGGATTCGCTTTTGTCAACAAATGCTATTATTTCTGGTACGATTTATGAAAGGTTTTCTTGTAAATCTCTTTCTTTGTGAGCAATTACTCTACTACTCAGCGCGTATGGCTGGGAAATTGCGATTTATGGACAGTCGTGAAGATGAGCAAACGCGTGGGATAACTATGAAAGCTAGTGGAATGTCATTAATTTACGGACAAATGTTAATAAACCTCATGGATAGCCCTGGTTAGTGTAAATGAGCGGAAGGTCGGTTAGTAGTGGTCGTCTTGCTTGTTGTTCTAAAAACCCATGAAAATTTTACAGGCCATGTTGATTTTTCTTCTGAAGTCACTGCTGCTTTATTACTGTCTGATATTGCTTTGTTACTTGTTGATGTGGTGGGTTTGATTCCTACGATTTCATGTCAAAAGTCGTGAATGCCAGTGAGACTCAAAATTCGTTGAGGTGGAAGGCGTGTGTTCTCAAACTCAGGCCTTATTACGTCAATCTATTATGCATGGGCAAACGGTTATTCTGGTAATTAATAAGTTGGATAGGTATGTATGTTGGTTCATCAAGTCACATGTAGTATACTAGATCATTTAAAGGCTACGGGTAGAACTAAAGATGGGATCCATGGAAGCATACGGGCACATTGTTCATCTTTTAGAAGCCGTAAACAGTTGCGTTAGTCAGGTTAGTGTTTTGTATTTGTCAATATATTGCTTTTTAGTTATTGCTGACATGATTGTTTACGTTATTTTTTGGAGCTTTGATTTTAAAAAGTACTTATTTACACGTCATATATAAGGCGGGATACGCAAGAGCGATAAGTCTAAGAGAGTTACTCGGAAGATGAGAGCAAATGTTTTCTAGAGAGGAAGTTATAAGGACTAAAAATAATCGCAGTGTAAGAAATTATCGTTCTAATGCTAGAGTTTTAAGTACAAGGGAATCGTTCATGAGTCGTGTGCTTGACAATTGGTAGTATGTATCACTTGTATGAACAAGCCTAATTTGATGTCTACTGAATCCGACACGGAAAGTCATAAATGCAAAGTGTTAGTTGTTAAAAAGTACAAAATATGTTAAGTTGGAAATATGTAAATCAAGTAGAAATATATGTGATTGGCGTATCTTGCCATGCATTGAAACAATACAACGAATAAACAGTGAAGAAGTATATTGTTAAAAGTTATTTTGAGCCATTTGTTTACCATACAAGCAACAGCTGTTTTTATTTGAATACTTGAATATTACTATTTGAATAGCACGTCATCAATTATAATGTGAATCCTGGTAACTCACCGATTCGTTCCTTTCTCGTGCAAATGTAGTCTACGATGGTAGTGTTGTTTATGTTTGTTGACACCTTTTTGGTATCTACTTCACGGTTTTATAATGGCTTACAGCGATTGATATTAGTACAGTTGATTTCATATTGTCAAACGTATGCTCTTATTATTATTTTATTTGTACTTTCCAATGAAGGAAATAGGGCCTAAATAAATTTTTTGATGAGATTTGGAAATTTTTGTTCATTATGTATAGCTTTAAGAGAGGTGACCGTTATAGAAGATTATACATACATGCTTTATCATCATTGAAGCTATACTCGGATGATTTATTGCTGTAATAGTAGTCTTAACAAATGTAGCAAATTATTGGCTTTTTGTTACTATTTGTTTTCGTACCATGAAATATAAAGAAAGTTTGTTGATTCAAAAGTATTCCCAGCTGATGCTGCTATTTTTAAAAGAGTGCTGAGAAATCCAGAAAAATATTTTGTGACCAGTTTGTAACCATTGCTCTGAAGAACCTCATCAATAGATAGGTAATATATGTTCTATTGTTACATTAATATACAAACTTCTGGGGACCTTGCAGAAAACATTTTGAATGCAACTAATCAATATTTAAAACGAAATAGGGTTCTTTTTGTCTAATTCTTGCAGATTGGAGGATGTGCTTCGAGAAATAATTTATGAAACAGAACAAAGTAATTCAACTGTTTATGAAAACTGTCAAAAACAAGAGTGAATTGAATGAATTCAACTTGTGTGACTTTAGCAAAGTTGTGTTGATCTGGAGCGCAGTGGCGTAAACCCTCTGGGGTCGGTAAATTGGTGTCGAAGAGATCTGGGTAAGATAAATAGTACTGATTTGGGGAAGTATGGTAAACTCAAGTCACTGTATAGATCACGTTCGCATTAAACCATCTCTACGCTATCACTTTGAGCACGAATGCGTGGGCACATCCTGCCGCAGTGATTGATAAATGCTAACTTATCTCGTTTCATCTTAATCACGTTGGGGATAAGTTTGTGGAGCGTCCCTTGGCGCAGTATTGTCAAAAGTATTGAACAGGGCTCAAGTTTTGATGTGTTCTCTTATGGTGATTTCAAAAATTTAGGCTCTATGTCATGAGCTTAAATGATTAATATTTAGAATGAAGCAATTAATTTTGTTGATGGAATGGCTAAGAATATATCTCAGTTAATGGTAAAGAACCTTTTTTCGGTTATAGAAGCTTAGTCCCTTTAAGTGGTTGCAACTACTAATTTGTACTCAGTGTGTTATGAATGATGTAGCATTGATATGGGAAGATTAATAATAAATGTGTTGAAATACGTGGTTTTTTTTCAACGTTTTTCGTTTACTTAGTGAATGTTCTCTCCTAATGAAAACTACCGTATTTTTGTTGAGTTTCATGCTCTAATAAATGTCCAGTAGAGTAGATGCGATGTTTTGAGTTGGCATTGATATAACTAGACCACTAATTTACCAAATCAGTGCTGTTTCTCCTACCCAGATCTTTTTGGTAATACTTTAGCAACCTGGAGAGATGGACGACCCGTAAACTGATTCAAGCCTGTGGGTCAATGTGATACCTTCACAACAGCGCCACTCAGCCGCGTCCATTAAAGTAATCTTAGAAATCTATTTTGATTCCCTCATACATTTCTATGTTGTCTTCAGCTACAAACATAGTCTTTATTAATTCCGGATTCTTTCCTGTTAAGAAAATTTGTTCGTAAAACGTCGAAATATTGTTTATGTTTGTTATTTGTCATTGGTTAGATTTTGTTCTGCAGAAAGTTTCTAAATATAACTTGAAATACTTGAAGGTAGTTCAATGTCTCGTATTGGAGGAATTCTCAACAGAAACCATTGAAGATTTGGAAGCAGCTTTACATTTTTGCCCTACCAAAGGTCAGATAAAATGTTGAACCTGGTCAAGTTTTTGCTTATTTACTATCACATTTAGGCAACGTAATATTTTCATCGGCTATACACGGATACGCTTTTGAGTTGGAAGACTTTGCTGATATTTACAGTGAAAGATTGAAAATTTCCAAATCGAAGCTCACAATAGCGTTGTTTGGAGATTATTACATAGCTGGCGGAAAAGTGAAGGTATGTCACTCACTCCATGCGATTTGTTGGATAATTGATTCATGGTTTATAAACTTAAGAGCGATGCTGCTTCCCGCGGTAAATTACCTTTGTTTGTTCAACTTATACTTGATCCTCTTTGGTCACTTCACGATTGTGGACTTGTTTCAAAGGATCTCAATAAATTGCTCGAATTAACGGGTTTGCTTTTTCATTGTTTTCAGATAAAGCAAAACATATATATATATATATATAT
>KN716355.1:76495-86934 GCA_000816705.1 Dictyocaulus viviparus
AAATTACATGAAAACATGTAAAGCTATTGCAAACAAATTAAATTTGTTCTTTAAGAATCTTATAATTTCGTTTTTATTATTCACTTATACCATAAGATTCTTAAAGAACAAATTTAATTTGTTTGCAATAGCTTTACATGTTTTCATGTAATTTTATTACCAGTTGTTGCAGATTACTGATTTTTCGTTCATTGGGGATGGTTTTTATATGGTCTAATGTCATAATTTTCTTCATTCTATTTCAATGTTCATCATTATATCGACTTAATGTGCCGCGAGTGCTATTACCATATCATCCTACAATTCCTGTGAAGTTTTTACTAGAAGTTAGTCAACCATCGGGAGGTTGTTTTAAATGGTGAGTGCACTCATACAACTCATAACTTACTTATTTTTTATTACTAACGTTTCTAATGTTTTTCAATATTTTATTCATGTAATAGAGAATATAGGAGCTTTTCCATAGTTCTTATTTTTTATATATGCGAACATCTATGTTTTCAGGCGTTCTACTCGTCCTGATGTTGTATCCGTAACTCCCATTGGAATAAATCATGACGAATGTTCAGATAAAGCGGAAATCCGTTCAACGGCAAAAGTTGTATCCGGTGAACTGAGCGCTGTAATTTTTGCTGAAGACAGTGGTCAGTCAAGAGAATTTGCATTTAGCGTTGGTTTATTTCTATATAAGTGCATATATGAATTTTGTTTTTTGGAAGGAAACTTTTAAAAATAATACATTCCCATTTTATGGAAGGAAAGTAGTTCCTTTAAAATTCTCATTCTGTTAATTCTCTTGTAAGTAGTACAAGTGCTGTTCTAAAAGTATATGATTCAGTTAGTTCGGACAATTTGGTTTTCTGTAGGACATCCGATATTTCGGAAAATCTATTCATGAAAATAGCTGGCTTGAATTGTTCATATTTAACATTCCGTCATTGTTAATAATCACCATTTATGCTTGTTTCTTTCTATTTTCAACTATCTGTCTTTTCAACTGTTTTTTTTTATAATATATTTTTTAGTTTCGTCAACCACGCTTAACTGTGGTGTAACAGTCGATCTCATCTCGAGAATCCGCATAGAAACCACTACAAAAATCCTGTTTGTAGATGCAGCACCGGCTCGCATGATCGTCGAAGGTTTCAACGCGGAAGGTTCTTTTCTACACATTTCATACTATGTTTAATTTGTTTTTTCTGGAACTATGAGATTCATTTGTACAGGGGACAAGTTTTCTACGCTTAGTGAGATTGCAATCGAGTGGGAAATATCTAATACTGGTGATGGTCGGCCGCTCCGCATTGTGCCATTTGAGCAATCCACTTATGAAGCACCCAACGAAATCATTGAGTTGGAAAATAGGAGAAAAAAAGGTGTGTGAGAATTATTGTTGTGCTTATATCCGACTTCTATATCTACTTTGTGGTTTCAGGATACATCATATTGGTTGAAGGAATATTGACTGGATCTGCAACAATAACTGCAAAGTTTTCCGAAGCTCCCTATTCTGTATGGATAATTTCTAATTTTCTTTTTAAATTTCTATATTCTTGAAGAGACTTGCTAGACGTATTCTTAACAAGCTATTTAATTGAAGCACTTCTGCGTTTTGAGGAAAATTTCAGCATTGTTTTTCTTTCTTCTGAGACTGCTTTTAGAGTAGATAGATTGTTCTTAAATTTAACTGGAAAAACAACTAAAGAATAGAATTTTTGAGAATATCAATGCATACAGTTTGGATCTTACCGTAGTGGCCAATCTCTTACTTCTTCCTGCTCACGATCTCTACGTTCCTCTGTATGCGGTAGTGCCATTTCAAGTGCAGGTAGTTAGGCAGAGTACTACGGAAGGTAAAAATTCATAACAATTATTGAATTGGAGATAACTTTCTCTGCTATTGATATTATATTAGTTTAAAAAAGAAAATCGCATATTTTACAACCATTTCAAGAAGTCCAGATGCCATCATCCGACTATTATTTAAAATTGGATTCGGAAATAATTTGTAAGCTCGATAAGACATCATCATCAATTCACGCTCTGACTCGAGGACGTACAGACATCCATCTCCTAAGCTATAGTAAGGCAATGAATTAAGTAGCACCACGTTACATGGTGGGTGATTGTTAGTATAAACACGTTTAATTGAATGTGTTTAAGATGTTGATGTTAAAACAAAGACTGGAGTGCGTCCTCCATCAACCGCTATACATGTGGTTGACCCTGACACTTTGCAGTGGATAATCTCTGGAGGTGGAAAGTGGTTGCTGCAAATAGGAACTCGCTATCAACTTTCAGTTTCGCTATTTGATCCCCATGGCAATGCGATGTACATTAGTGATGTAAGAGAATTTTTAACTGAATTTGGAAACAAATTGTATATTTTCATATTGATTGCTCAATATCGCTAACACTTCGAGAGTGTAGGTAAGTAAACATTCTCGTGTCGTATATTTTATTAGTTCTTCTGCTTTATCATTTTGATTTAGAAGCTCAATGATTTTTTAGCGTTTTTAGTTATTAAATAAAGACTATTTGTCAAAGAATATCATTGACAAAGTCGAATATTCAAATTGAGAATCGTACGTGCATTCAATCAGTTCTAAGATATCTGATATAGGAAATATCTTCAGAATCTTCGATTTGATAACAATATTCCGGAGACATATTTTGATGTGCATTTTATGTCGAAGAATCAGACATATTTTGAAGTAACGCCAAAAAAAATGGGGAAAACTATTCTAAAAAGCAAGTTTGTGGCTGTAGTGGACGAGGTTAGTATTACCTTAGCATCTTGTTATTATGTCTTTATGATAATATAACTAATGAATTTTTGTTGATTTACTACAGATGGGGAATGTTCATGATGCTACTGGTAAAGTCACAGGAGAACAAACTGTTCAAATAGTGCATCCTGTAAAAATATCGCCTTCTGAAGTGGTTTTTCCTTATATTCCTCGAAGGAAAACTTCTTACATGTTGAAGGTATGTCTCCCTTTTCTCTGTAAAGTATTAAATGCATGTAATCAGTTCTTTAGGCTAGTGGGGGAAGTGGATTTTACGACTGGAGTGTAGCTGATACTTCAGTATGCAGTGTGGATCCAAATGGTCTACTAAGTGCAGCATCCCCAGGTGTAACGGTGGTGACAGTGTCAGATAAAAGAAATCCCGTTCATAAGGATTCTATCCGAGTACGTAAAAACTAATATAACTTTATTTTAGAAGAACATATTTCTTATATAAGGTATCTGTGTTGGATGTTGTTTCCCTTACTTTCGGCGAAACTCTGAAAGAAGCAGAAGTAGGATCGGACCTGATTATTAATGTGCAGTTGTTGGGCTCAAATTCAAGCGAGTTGGTACCGTTCACTGATTGTCGTGCTGCTGATTTCCGTGTACAATCATCAAATAATGAGGTTTTTACACATGTACCAGGTGTGTCGATAGAAATTTGACATTTAAATACACTTGTATACGTATTTATGTTTTTTAGACTTCGTTCCGAAATTGCCAGTACTAGGCACCGGTTGTTCTACAATTATGTTGAGAGCGATTTCGTCAAATGATGCGAAAATCACTGTTTCTTTTGACCATCTCGAAGCTGTTTTACATGTTTCGTCGTACCTTCCACTAAAAGTAAGCTTCTTTCATAGACGTGGTGTCCCGTTGTTTTCAATACTAGAATAAGCAGGTGGCTGTTGATGATCTTGCTCTAGCAGTAGGCAGTAGCACTGATATTGCTTTTGAAGGTGGACCGAGGCCATGGCCACTGAATATATCTGGGTTTTATCGACAAAGTTTGTTCCTTTAATTCTGCAATTATCAGCATTATTATCAGCACAATCCTTTGTTTCATTTTTCAGCCTTTGTTGAATCTGCCTTAATATCTACTATAAAAGATGATTTGTTTAGTATAAAATGTGGTTTCGAGGATGGTATATTTGTAAGTTCTTTCATCAGGCTTATTTTGTATTGCTCCCACAGAATGTATTTATTTTCAGGTGGTCAGGCTCGAAATTGGAAATAAACCTTCTGTGCAGCTCCCACTTCCTGTCGTTTCCAGAAAGAATGTTTCAGTTTGTTGTGCTCATCCTACCAGACTAGTAATTCTGCCACTCATTGAAAACCAGCCAAAGTGTTCTTCAAACGTGGTAAATGACGTTTCTATAAAACATCCAGTACTAGCTTTTTAGTTTTACGAATAACTACTCTTCATAGAGAATGTTACTTACTGGATCCTCTTTGGAAGTTACATTGGGCGCTTATGGTTCTTGTTCAACTGGAATTGACTCTGTTTTAGAATCTATCTCTGGCTTTACGGTAAGATTGGCATCCAGTCCTTATATTTTTACCACTAAAAGTACATGTTTAGACCAAATGGAAATCTTCAAATAAAGACGCAATGGGCATAGATAATGTAGGCAGAAACACTTCTAGTGAGTTCTATGTATCTATTACTTCGACGTCTTTTCAAACTCACACTTCGACAAGCACGCAAGAAATTCATCCATATGAAAATGGCATAGATTCAAAGTGCTTGCAAAGAAATGTTCATCTACATCATTCCGACGGTGACAAATAAATTATGTGGTTATCTTCAAAAACTGTCATTACGGTTACTTTGTTATATGTTTAGAAAATGCGTAGTTGGTGTTCATAATTCAGTTTAGGTCATGATACTAAGTGCTTAACGGAATGTTTTGTAGCATCTGTTATTGTCAAGAGTCATAACGTCGTAGGCCTTGTAACCATAAGTGCAGAAATGTCAGTAGAAGGAAGAAGTCGCTCAGAAAAACCGATAAAAGCAAGTATGGATCTTCAAATTGTGGATGCGGTTGTCCCTGAACCTTCAGAACTTGTTAGTTGATATTGTTTGAGATACTATTCAAACTCTTTTATTCATGTGCATCTCTTTCATGTGCTATGGAATGAGTTGGAAGCTGTTAGTATAGTAAGCTTGAGGAAAGGCTCAGGTCATTTTCGTATTGTTGAACGTCCAGATGCTCCTTTCACGGCTGTTATAAAAGGAGATACAGTTACGGTATGTTCATTGTATACTGTATAACACAACTTGTTATGCTGTTGTTATTCGGAAATTTATAGGTAACACCACGGTCTCGAGGTGCGGGCTCGTTGCGAATTGAGGATGTCTGCGTAAACATGGGTTATACAGACGTGGCAGTGAAAATTACTGACATCCATTCACTAGTCCTCTATGGACCGAGTTTTGTAAGGTTTTATATATTGCGCTCTATTTATATAAAATCAACTGGAATATAAGTGAATAAATTTAGATGGAAGTGGGGACGGAAGCTGAAGTGTCTGTAGACGCCGTAGATGAAGATGGTATTTCATTTTCTCGCAATCACGGCAACTTATCGAATGCAATTGTAGATACAAGCGATACAGATGTTCATATTTCAAGGTAAGTATTTAAGAAACGTTCCATCTCTTCTGTATACTTTCTAGAATATTTTATTTCTTTCAATCTATCGTTTTTTTTTCTCTACTAACTTTTTTGACTAGAATCAATTCGACGAGCTATCGCATTCGTGCACTATCAGTGGGTGGAGTAATCCTTAGCGCATCAGCCCGTTCTACCTCAGGACGTACACTGACGTCTCGACCACATACTATTCAAGTCTTTTCACCTTTGATGTTACTGCCTCAAAAAATAACGCTTATCCCGGGGAGCACCTTTCAGGTAGTTCTGCATTTCAAAAAAAAAGATATAAGTTACGAGTTATTTTTCCTTATTTTAGCTAGAAGTTGTGGGTGGTCCACAGCCTTCACCTCCTATCGAGTTTGCTCTGAACAATTCAGAGATCGCTCATGTTGATCAAAATGCGTTAATAACATCAAAAAATGTTGGATACACATCTATTATGGGTTCAATGAAAATCGGAGTAGAACATTCAATACAGGTTTACGTTATTTCTTAATGCCTTTATGTGCTACAAATATTTCTTCAACACTCTGCTGATTCCATACTCATGTCCATTTTAGAATGCTGTGGCTTTACAAGTTGTATCATTGGCTGGAGTGTTGGTGATAGCAACCACTCATGTAGCAGAAAGAGGTGCACGTTTATGGGTCAGGCTAAACGGTCTTGATGAATCTGAAACTCCATTTTCTTTTGGCGGAGCTATTCATCCATTTAAGGTTTGTAGTAGATATTTCCAGATTATCTACAGTTGTTATTTAGTCGGCTTGATGATTCCTCTATTCAGGTCACGTGGAGTGTTAGCCATCCAAATGTTCTGAAAATGGTGCATCCATTTGGGTCATCAATTTCAGAGACTGATGAGAACCGATTTTCTGTATGCCTAGAAGGCAGTAGCGTGGGCACAGCACTTGTTAAAGTATGTTAGGTGTTTGTTGTTATTACTAAGTCGCTTGCTTTTATGTAATTTACACTGATATAAAACATAGTTTTTTATCGTAGGTTCGCGTCGAAATGTCACCACTTGCCAAAGAACATTTTGCTGGTCATTTCCGTGTATTCGAGGACAGTATAAACATACGCGTAGAGGAGCCTCTAGAAATACACAAATCTCCAATCTCTGCTGTTCGAATATCACAAGATAGCCAAATACATTTAGAAACAACATGGTTGCGTTTACTCAGTCCTTTTGTTTTATTTTTCTTCTATATTACGTCATGATATAATTTTTTGATTTTAAGGCCGCAGTCAAGTGTGGAGTTTTCTGTGCCATCCGAATTTTCTAATCGGTTATTTGTTTCGAAATCCGGGCTTGTACAGGCTAAGTCCTTTCTTGGTCCTGCTGCGGTCTTGATACGCCGAATTGATTCCTCACAAAATGAGACTTATATTATACCAATAACGGTTCATTGTTTTATTAACGGTTGCAATATTCACTTAGAATACAAGTTTTTATTCTTTGTAGGTGTCTGCGGTGCATTCTATGGACTTAATTTTACTATCCAAAATCTCACCGCTATCCTCAACGCCACTGTTACACTTACCTGTTGGTGTTAGGCTCATGATACAGGTGGTTTTCCGTGATTCTTATGGTCGATTACTGAATGCAGCTTCTTCTTCTATCAGTTATCGTCCTCATAGGTATGTTTCTACCTTCTTTTATTATTCCTATTACTAGTGCTTTTTCCTAGATTTGACTTGACAGAGATTGTGGCGTCAAATTCAAATAGGACGTTTACTATTACCATGAAAACTGCGGGTGAAACTGTGCTTCAGGTCGGCCTCTTTACGGCTTATATTTAAATTATTGTATTAAAGTTGCTTTAGGTTGTACTGTGGCTTTCTTTCAGATCTGGAACACAGATGATCAATCTCAAAATATTTTCCTTAGACTTTCGGCTAGTGAACAGCTGTATCCGCTTGATCGACCACCTACAGTATCCGACATCGTTTGCTTCACCTCTCCTATAGAAGGTACAATGCGTTGGTCATCGAATGATGACCGCATTGAATGGTTAGATGTTGAGCATGGAGTGGGCAAACTAGTGAAAGTCGGTCGAACTCATGTCACAGTTAATGTGGCTGAACAAATGTTGACTAGCTCTGTAAGTTGAAATTTCCAGTTTGCATACTGTCGTAAATTGCTCACTTGAAAATAACAGAAGAATTCTAGGCGGATTCACAAAGATTTTGAAAGCTTCTAATAACTAATATGCATATTTAAATTGAATCGCTTTTATCTTCTTTTCTTTTTTTTTTTTATCAAGAGCCATTGCTCACGATTCTTTAAAAATATTTTAGATAACAATCAGTGCTGTTCAAAAATTGATTTTCGCGGATGAGATTCCAAATTTCATTACAAATGCGGAAGGATTGTCATACATATTTCCTGTGAACATAGTTGCTAATGAAACTCATCATATCAGCCATGTTGCAATGACAGGTTTGTTAATTACGTAATTTTTAAGTGGATGAATTTTTATCTGTGTTTGGTTGCATGCATTTCAAAAACTCATTAAAATTAGATTCGTCCAAAGTTAATCTTTTGTTAGCTGAGGTTTTTTTTTGTTGATTGACAAACATGGAGTTTGGATTTTATCAAAATATATTTGTATCAGAGCAATGATGGCTATAGCTTACAAAATTCAACAGCTCTGATATTGGTTTACCTGCACTTAATGAATTTTGCGTTGCCTCGCTTTTATTTATGTATTTATTTAATTAATTTATTTTTAAAAGTGCTTTTTCTGAGTTTGAGATTGGTAATCCTCAAGAGTATTAAATAAAAAGGGAATTATTTTTACTTGGTGGAAGGGGAGGAGTGGTCAAGTCACTGTATAGACCATGCACGTATTCAACTACCTCTGCGATATAACATTGAATCCGAATGCGTGGGTGCATCCGACCACAAGGGATTGATGCTAGCGCTCATCTTATATTCTACGGAAACACTCATACTGAAATATAATTATCTTTCATGGTCGCCATTTACCATTTTATGATACATGAGATTGTATCTACTTAAGTTCATTCTTATTAGATTTTACTGTTGAAAAATTTCTTAGCAGGTCAAGTAATATTTTTAAAGGAAAGCGATACGCTCACAAGATCTTGAAACATATTTTTCTGCGCAGTCTTCTGCAGCCTTACAAATTAATTAACTATGAGCCATTTTCTCAGTGTTCGGATGGCGCATTTTCATATTATTTTGTGAATCACATCATCTTTTCCATTATGGTGTTCTTCCAGTTCACCTTGATGTACGGAGTTTTGAGAGCTCTAGTGGAGTGTTCTCGGGTTTTCAATACAGTGCACTTCCACCTTTTATATATTAGCGGGCTATTATGGCTTATTGCCCTAAAAAGGCGACTCTTAATCTAATATTGGTTCATTCTTACTTAGGGCTCTATGTGGAAGTGAGATTGTTGTAATGTTGTGAAAGGACCCATCAAAAGATCAAACCTGATGGTATACAATACATCCAAAAGTATTATTACACTTTATCTTGTTTTCTATAGATAACAAATTTTACTATTCTAATCAAGTATAGATTTTGGACTATTTATTCCAACTTTGTATTTTTATACTTTATGAAGTGTTGTACATGATTTTCATTTTATTAGGCTGTACGGAAAGCCAACTTGAAGCATTGTCTTCTGTTCGAGCTCCGTTCGAATGTTCAGCTACATTCCTAGGCAGTAAAATAGGTCCAGCAGTGAACATCCTTTCGATCAAAGCTATTTTTCTACCAAATGCACGCAAGTTTATTAGTCTTATATTTTATGAAATCCTACATTGTGATACTGCATTATTAAGGGTCATACGCATGTTTCGTTGAAAGACAACAAGCTGGCAACGCTCGACTAGATATTACTGCAGCGACGAAACTGGATTTGAGCATAACTGCAAAGTGGCTTGGTAATTTTCAAGTAAGTATTCTTCAATATTTCTGTGATATTTTAGCGAAATGAGTAATCTCATAGGTTTCGGATGCTGAGCTAAACATTGTTTTCCACATGGCTATGCACGTAGTTGAGTCACAGGTATTTTGGCGTCGTTTGATTACTTTTATTATGAATGCCTTTGTCTTCTTGTAGATACAACTATCAGATGTAGATCAAAAGTCTGCGGTGCTGTCAGTACACGTTCCATCATACCAGCTACGTTATGTAGGCTTTTCTAAGTGCAATTCATTCATCACTACAATTCATAACTTATGTTTTTTTTATCTCCAAGGTAACCGCAGTTGGGTGTGCCGCAGATATTGTAACTGTTTCTGACATACGTAAACCCACTGGTTTAAACACTGCAGCTAATAAATTTTTCTCAGTCAAGGTTTGTTTAATGCTTAATATTTATTTCTTCCAAATATATGATGATGATGTTTTATTCAAGAATAGTCGTGCTCATTTATTCCTACATTTATAGTTTTTATCACTATATATGAAATCTTATTTGAAGCACATACTCATTTTGAGTACAGAATAAAAAATTTTTGCTTCCTAATAATATAGTTGGGAGGGCGAAGTGATCAGTGGTGGAGGCGCCGCAGTGACACGCCTGCCCGAATTAGTTCGCGGCCGCTCCCAGCTCTATCATGGCTGCCATCTCTCTGGGGTCAGTAAATTGGTAACAGAGAAATCTTAGTTAGATAACTAGCACTGACCTGGTAAAGGGTGGTCAACTCAAGTCACTGTATAAACAAGGCACGCATTCAACCACCTCCACGATATCACGTTGAGCATGAAAGTGTTAGCGCATCCCATAACAAGGGATTAATCAACGCCAACAACTATCTTATTATCTTATCTACTAGTATAGTTGTGGCTCTTGTATCTTGGTCAATCCGAATAGTTGTAGGACTCACTTCAAAATACAAATTCTTTGCTATATATAGTAATAATACATATAAATTTACAGTCTTGTACTCCACAATATTAACGAGGATATCTCGCAGCCGCTTATATATGTATATGTATATATATATACATATA
>KN716355.1:103433-120015 GCA_000816705.1 Dictyocaulus viviparus
ATATCAAAGATTAGGTTAATCCAGTCCCTGATACGTATGCTTAATGACCGGTGTTTACAAGCGTTAGTGGTAGATCCCTGCACATCAAAAACCCTGTAAGGAAACCGCCCACCTGACAGTCAGACCTTTAGCAAAGGTCCTATATAAAGATTATGATGCCCAGAAAGTTCTTCAAACACGTATAACACATTGTGATGCGCTTATGTGCGAAAGTGGAAATGGAAGCTTCATTGACATGCATTCTACTGATGATCCATGATACATCGCAGTAGTGGAAATATAGTACTAATCTCCGTTAGGTCTCTTCATTCGCAAATCAAATATGAGAAAAAAATTTCGTGATGAATACTTCTACAATAGGTAACCTTCGATCTTATTGAGCAATAATTTGTTTTCATTTAGTTTCTATTGTGGATGCAAATCTTCGCATGAAAACGTCGATGGTACTAGTGCAGAAATTTTTACCTTTGATATATCAAAGAGACGTCATGTACTGTTACTAAGTTCACGACAAAAAACTTTTAAAAGAATTCTTCAGAACGGATCTCTGTTTCCAACTAATTGAAGAATGCGTATATTTCGCATTTTTATTTTTAAATGCATCAACTGATGTTTTTTTCAAATACCTGGATACATGGATGGCCCATCCATATGATTCACACGTAATGTGGGCCCCAACAATGTTACCGTTTCTTTTTCGCACGGCTGTCGTCCATAGCAGTCGACTTCTGCGTAAATTGTTATACTGGCGTGACGAAATGCTGCTGGTGTACCTTTAATTCCCTGGATTCCTGAGATAACTCTTTTTGGATGTCCTCAGTTCTTCACCAGCCTTTATGGACCAGATAAAAGTGCCCTCTTGTGACTTTACTTCATCAACACTATGGCGATTCTTGATAGGTTCATTCTTAGCTGTTTCCACGTAGAAATGGAAATCCTAGAAACACCTCACAGTCACGTTGTGGCGATAAATTAGCGAATGAAAGTAGCTCATTATAATGATAATTTTTTGCCACTTGGTTTGAAAGCAGACTGTGATCAAACTAGATGAATCTCAGACACGAAACAAGTAATGGAAATCGTATGAAGGAATTTCGCATCATGTGTTAACGACAGAAAATATTGTATTTAGAGCCGTTTAAGCAGTCATGAGCATCCTTATATTGAAGAAACATTGCAACCTCAACTTCATTTTCATTCAAACGACAGCAAATCCTAATATAGGTTTATTGAGAGCCAGGACATCATGTGGGAACCTAAATGTCGAACTCTTTCCCAGTTTATGAGAACTTGTTAGACCTACTGCTTTAAATGACATACAACTACTAAAATACCTGTTAGCTGCCGTAAGAGGTAAGCCGTTGAAAGATCACCGATATAATATACAAAGCAAAATTAAAGATGCGGAAAAAAGAATTATGTATCTAGTTCTTTCCAAGCAAATACACTAATGCGCAACGGTGAAAGGAATACAATTGACAAATAATTAATCTAGTAAACAACCTACGAAAATGAATTACCAAAAGCGGAACGAGAGCGCAATCAAATGCCATTATAGCTGGCCATCCAGTTGTCTGATTAATAAGTCGTGAAAAGGTTTCTGGAACAACTAGATGACGTGGACCCGTTATGCTTACCTTAATAACATATGAGTATTTTTCAGTTGCTACTGTAATAAAATAAAAACTCATTCTCATTCTAAGCAAAGCATTATATGAGAATCTAAATAAATAGTTGAAATACATTATCTGCTTCCATCCACAAAGAATTCTCTTGCTTATACATTAACGGAGACAATCTGAAATTAAAAATCAAACACAATCAACAAATAATCGGCATTGTACAAATAGAAAGATGGCCTACATTTTCAACATATGCAGAGCTGCAAAACGAATAAAGATATTCTCAGACAGAAGCAAATCTTCAGAATGAATAATTAGAGTTTGATTAATATCGTCATATCTGTAATATCAAAATTTCTTCAACCTTTGATGTTTAAAAAATTATGTACAGTCACAACTAACTCCAACTTATCCAGTTCAGGACAGAGTTTTTTCTTTAAAGACAAATTGTCTGGTAATTTGTGTACATGATGGACAGCGCTAACCAAATTGTGTACAAAAAATGAAAGATCGCTATCTGAGAATAAAATACCGCAAAACAAAATCGTAGGTGATCAGCGAAAAATTGATTTTAAAAATTCTAGGATGAAAAAATAGTCACCCGATTTTAGTAAAGAATACCATCGAACGACGATACGAGACAATGTAGGGTAGAAGAAATCCCGCCACTCCTTAAAGTTACACTAATACCGAGTGCTTCAGAATATTTAATAACAAATTAATATAATTACCGTATCAAATGGATTGCCATATTGGTAGGTGGCTAATCCAGAAAATTTACTAAAAAGCTTCAGAGACAATCCGGCCAGAGATTCAAACTGGATACTGTCATCGAATTTCATTTCTGTTTTCTCATCGCAACTCTATATACTTCGAAAAAATGTAGTAGAAAACGAATACACAACCAAGTTGTTAAAAACGTTTAACTTACATCCATAGCCGTAACAACTCCACACAAAATAAAGTCTAGTAAATCAGATGATAACGATGAAAGCGTAGTTTCGCTAATAACATCGATAGCAGCGATAATACAAAGACAGCTTACCCGCCACGAAGGTGTGTTTAAGAAACTGAAAGCGATATGAAGTAACAATGAATGATACTGCATCACTGTTAACCTAACCTACTTTGCGTTGAAAATCGAGTCTTCCCATTCTGAAGAGTCGCTTTGGATATGCTGGTAAACAAGTGATAGAAAGTCGAACCGTGAATCAAAATGGAACCTGATTAAGAAATTTTGGCATTACAATGAATTCAATCTTGAATTGAAAATAACTTGATTTCAAGCAAATTTCTTTAGACGCAATTTCTGGCAAAAACGAGAACAGCAAAAATTACTACCTCGTTATCCATTGCTCAATGGAATCAAGATTTAAATTCGAGCAGTCACTTTTTAACGCCCAATACCATGCGACTTTCTTTTCTGGTTCTTTCCAAGAAGAAAGGGGTAATTGTACGTGATTGGAATTTCTTATATGACAGAGAGCTAATTGAGCAGAAGAAAATGATCTTGGGAGACGTAGTAACGTTGATATAGCTCGATGTGAAGCGACCGTTGTTTTCTAGAAAGGACACGCTCATATTCAGCTTTGTGCTTTCGAGCTTGTAAATGGCTATAACGTTCTAACGACACTACAAAACGAAGTGTTGTCTCATTACGGAATTCATTAGAAACATGACAATATAGAAAACTTATTCCTGTACGAAATATATTGCAAAAAAATTAATATGAATATTAAAAACATGGAAAGTGTGGTCCCATTGATTCATGACATCGGACAGAGTATCCGTAATGGTTTGAATTCTCCAGCGAGTGCTATGTAGAAGCCTTAGTATTGGAACCACCGTAGCAGCATAAGCTAATGACACATCATGTTCTGGACCTGAAATAGGTTCTGATGTAGATCCTTTATATAAATAACAAATAAAGTGTATTGTTCAACCGTAATTTCAAATTCGACTCATTAAAATACTAGTGAATTGTATCACTGCAATTTTGTGAGTGATAGAATTGAATTGTAAAACACCATGAGATTTCTTACAAATTTGTTTATTTAATTAAAAAAACCGAAGTTCGCAAACCTTCATAATCGATGTTTAGATAGATGAGTGCTTTTTCTGCACAAACGTAAACAAAGCGGAACTGTTCTTCTTCAGAAATACAATTCTCTAATTTATTGCAAAGTGGATCGGCAAACAATCCACAGTGAGCTATTATATCGCACGTCACCTTGAATAAGCACCTGATATAAAGACAACGATGCACATAAAATAGAATACCAACGTACCCATGTGTCCAAAATTGTTAGCATGGATAAAAGTTCATCTTGCGATGGTAGTAAAGCAACATAAATCCCTTCAGAACATATCAGTTGCGAGCACAACAAACCAATGCGTTTTAATCTACAGACAATGAGAGCATCAGTTTGTCAACGGTTAATTGAATACGAGAAGGTCAGACCTTGTAGGCGAATATTCAGAAAACCTTTCATTAGAAGGACATAAGAGTACTGATGATATTATATTACGTATAAGAGATTCACGTGGAGGAAACCGTTTAACCAGATCGAGAACGATTTCAACATCTGATATAAAACAAAAAATAAAAGAAGTCAAAAAGCAATGTGATCATCGATAATAACGGGACAAAAAGGAATCACCATTGTCAGCAACACCATCGAAAAGCGAGAGAAACAAAAGGCGTGATAGTTCTGCTTTCAAATCCTCCGGTAACTTAGAAAAAAAAACGAAATATAAAACAAGCAAAAAAATTCACAAAACTGTATAAAGTGATAACCACACCTCCACAAAAATCATTATTTCTTTGATAAATGGAAAGAGTAATGGTTTATTAAGGATAGTTGATATTACTTCTTCTCGGTCTGTGATCTAAATGAAACGTTCGCAAATAGCATTGTGTAATAGAAAAAATCCAAAAAAATATCCGAAACGGACCTTCAATAAGTTCAGCACTTTAACAGCTTGAAAGTAGTTTTTTTCTTCATAACAACGATTAAAGAATTCCTTCACGCTAGGTATCAACTTTGCTCCCATATTGGATGAGAGCAAAGGCCAGTCGTCACAGGTCAATTCATTGAATAGAAATGAAATAAAACATGAAGATGATAACTAAAAAATATTAACTTTGCAGTCTTTGAGGAAAACGAGAGAAGCGTTACAGCAATGACGCACATCTAATTCACTTATTTGAGAAGGATGCTGTCTCAAAACACGCAAAACTACTTGAGCAGTGTGGCTCGATGATTGAACTTCTTTGCTAAGAGTGTTGACAAGATGTATATTCTAGAAATACATTATTATTATCTCTTCCCTATCTATGGATTGAACTTTCAAAATTTATTAACCATAATGGAACAAAAGTATAAAATCAAACGTCTCATGATTAAAAGAAGACCTTGTCTACATACGACAGGTAGTCCTCACTACACGTAGTCAAAGGCTTGACGAAATCTAACAAAAGCGGAGGACTCCGTAGAAGAGCCACATGAAAATTGCGTATCAACCAATGCCCAGGTGTTACCAGCAGCGCACACATTACATTGGTACGTGGACGCTCCAATATGAAACATTTCAATCACTTGTGCAGTACAATATTGAAAGTCATTCATACCTTTCCAATGAGAGTCAGCTGCAGTGAGTCAAGTAGAAAAGTTTTGTGCTCAATATGTAACATATCTTTATCCAGAATCCAGAGCAAAAAAGAAACAAGTGTTTCTTGACTCCCATGCGACTCATCTGCTACCTTATCTATACACCGAATGATCTAAACAACACATAAATTTTGTGAAGAAAAGAAAAGCTCTCGGAAGAAAAAAAAACTACACAAGATCAACAAAATTGGAATGAGGCAAATGAATCATCACATCTTCGTGAGAATGAGTGTATTTTAAGCATTCAATGAAAGAGTCCAACCAACACTGCATGGAACCTCCACCCTCAAATGGTAGATTATCCAAGAATGATTCGAGGAATGACGAGATGAATTTTGGCTTGTCAACTACATGAGGAACCAAAACAGCGTAGGACGGCAAAAGAAGCTGGGATGAATGACGCCAGTGCCTGAATGAGCCTCAAATCACACAAGCGTAAAAAACATCTCGAAGCCACAAATACAATATTATTATATAATTTCACCATAACTTCTAAAGAATAATAAATTAGATGTAATCCTTCTCTAGAGCCAAACAAGTGAAATTGCTAGTTTCTTTTGAGATATATCCGAATTTTTTTATATATTACAAGTACATAAGGATTTCAGAGCGCTTGTTGAGACATGAAGCATGAACAGAAGATGTTTGCCCAATGTCAAGAAGTAAAACCACTACATTCAACAATACAATGAAGATATGATTTATTATTAATTCTAATAAATATAGAAAATACTCTGTGGAATAATCTCTACTTTATCACTCAAATTACATGCAAACGAAAGACATTATTCATCATATTAATTTCTTGTCTCTGAGTTATCGTGTCGAAAGTTCGGAATGGTGGAGAGGCGAGTGAAAGAACAAATGTACAAAAGTCATAATTATTTCGACATTTGCTTCTGGAGATAAACTTTGCTCAAGAACTCAAAAGGACATTTACTTCAACATACAGGTCTCCACCTCCTCCCTATATAAGCGGATACACTAAATAACAAACAGAATCTCCTTACACCTTCGCTATTAAACTGATTATCGTTATCGTCGGTCAATAGTAGTCTCGAACAATTGTCTATGATAATCATATTGTCTTGATTCATAATTTATCGCTGTTGTAGTCCTGATGTAATATTTTTGAATGTTGCTTGAATGAAAGTTCAATTACCCAAGTTTTAGGTGCAATAACTCATGTTTGGAACAAATCTAATGGCTGCCGGACCTGGACCCGAAACAATAATTGCCCCATATTCATCTACAACAGTACTAATGATTGATAAATCGAATCAGTGTCCGTTAAAAGTGATTGAATATTTACATGGACCACCACACAATAAATGATCAAGATAAGGCCACGTCGAATTCATGTCAATAAGCAAATCATACTGATTATTCACCGTCCCTTTGAATCAGTACAAGAAATTTCTAAGAATCACTCATATGATTTAAAGTTCTCTCTAGCGAAATCTATAGCAGCATGCTCTCTTCACATTCACCGTTAAACTTATAACCGACATACGGACAAAACAATGAAGGAGAAAGAAAAGTAGAATATAATCAAATATCACTCCTAATTTCTTTCATCGAAGAATTTCGCCATCAAAGTTTCATTCAAAATGTAATTTGTTAATATTCAATTAATCCAATATAGTGACATAGAGTTTTGCTACTGCTTCTCATTCGAAACTACTTTGACAGTTAATGTATTACGTTTATACTACGATAGTTCCATAAAAAAACCTGTTTGTTTCTAATGTATAGTTCATAGAACTTACAATTTTATTCCTACATTTCTCTTTCGCTGCTGTTGCATCACAAACTATATTTTTTCGTATAATTACGCTGCCATCACATCAAATAATTTAATACTTGGACTAATCTAATAATTTATTGACTAATAACAAAACGTTTCATTCTCATTTATACGGCTACATAAAACAACAAATAAATCTTGTATTAAAGAAAATTCTTAAATATATAACATAAAGTGCTTTTGTGTTACGCTTCATATTAGATAGACTACAAAAAAGAGCCCATTTTACAAAGGAGGCATTAGGAACACTTTGAAAATTTAAGTACTTCAAAATAAAAGCGTAAATTTCCATACAAAAATTAACTACTACAAGAACTTACATTCTCTTTTTCTTCACAACTGACATAATTTTAGGCACTACGCACTTATTGACGTCGAATTTCTCATAAAACCTAAGAAAAAAACTGGATTCAGAGAACAAAAAAGCCTTGAAAAACTGTAAACCTTTCATCAGATGCCATTAAAATCAATGCCTCAAACGCTTTCCTGCACACGGAATATTCTTGAGAATCGAGATTAGAAATAATCCAAGTGACTAAGAAAGTGTTATTGAAGATTGGTACACAATTTGCTATTTTTATGCATACCTCTAATAAGGCGGACTTCACCTAAATAAATCATATAAGCAATGGTAAATCTTTGATGAAAATTAAATAGTTTCTTACTGGAGCACTGCCTTTAGCTAGTGTCTTAATTACAGAAGTATCCATTAAAAAACTGCTGAAAGCCTCTTTTAATTTTTCATTGCAAAAAGTAGTGGGTGCTAATCGAGCGATTGCTAATAAACATTGCGTTGTCAATCGCGCATGTCGCTGTTCAGAAGAGTCCAGAGAGTCGTACCTGAATCGAGCATCATTCAAAATTTTGTTAGATTCGTAAAGTATCTATACGAACTTTTCCGGTTGGACTAATGTGTGTCGACCTGCGATAATGTCAATTGCGAGCTTCATAGTGTCTGTCGCGAAAATCGAGATAACCTGCACGTTTTTTTCGTCAGGAAAGTTTTCCACGAGTACCGACTCGGCTTGATTAGCAACGGAGAAACTGGCATCACAAATGGCGATAAGGACAAATGGAATGATCTTAAATCTCTGCTACATCATCACGTCAAACATATACAGTGATAATAAGCAAATCTGACTAACAAGCTTTAACTGCTTTTCTGCTGCTTTTTTCAAAGAAGAAATGAAGAATGTTGTCAACTGTAAGGATAACATTCGTACAGTCGGACTACCATCCTAAAATTTGCGGCGTAACAGAAACTAATACGACTTAGCGCTAACTTTGGTATATATATATACATACATACATATATATATATATATATAAAGAATAACAACTCTCAGCCCTAAATATATTATTAAAAACGTCCAGAAAAGAAGAAATTTATGAAATTCAAATATGATATACTGTGGAAACACTTACAAGCACTAATCTACCCATGATGATCGCGTAATGATTATAACAAGTTTCTACCATTTCCTGTTCTTTTCCCTTCAGAATTGACAAAAGATCTCGAAGACCCTAAGAATATTGGATGATGAAGATTTAAATACTATAATAAAGTAAAATGCCACGTCCAGTGAAAAAAAAAACTTCTCTATTAAGAAAGAGATTATTCTTCACTGTCACTTCAAATTTCCATCAACTAAAACAGGGTATGGTGGGTACTATTTAACATCCACTATAGATATGGTAACCACAGAACTCGGAACTTCAGACGGAACCAAAATCCACTTGACAGAGAAATCCGTTCGTGTTCATTTTCTTATAGTTTCCATTGATAGAAAATATTTTAAACTACAACTCATGTCAAAAATTTATTTGCCTAACTGGCCAACATCGGCTTACCAGACCGATCTCATTTATGGCACAGTTTACAATGTACCACTACCAAACAGTGAAATATGAAGTATTCACAATATTCTCAATAGGACAAAAAGTAGCACAAATATGAATAGTGACAGATGTGCGTTCTAGTCTGGCGACTTTGAACAGTAACGTCTCAACTTATGTGTACATCCAATGTTTAAATTGACATTGATCTCGTATTTAGAAAATTATATACCGTTATAAATGTTACCAAGTAAATTAATATAGAATGCATTGTTGTTGCAAAAACCTAATCAACAACTTCAAGAATAGGGATCAAAAATAGCATATATGCTGTTACAAGATGAAATATAAAGATAACTAGAATTAGGTTTAAACAGAGAGGTTATTGTAATTTCAAAAAAAAAATGGAATACCAAAAAGTAGTACCTTCTCCCGTGTCTGATGATCCTTTTTCGATAGTTTTCGCATAACTAGCACTATATCTTGGTCGAGAGTATGGCAGAGAGCCCCTTCTCTTTTAGCCGACGCTACTTCAAAAACATTAGTTGCAGCACTATCGAATCCACTGTATGTAGTAGAAAACCCTGTGCGCTCGAGAAAAGCCGCTGCTTGGGAGCTACTGGCCGACTGAAAGGAAGTGCGATCATCCCCATTCTCTAATAAGTAACAAAGATAACGTCACATTAAAACAAAATGCTTTTTTTCCACCTTATTGCAGTACAAATGCGACTGAAGATGTGGAAATTCAGTTTAACGAAAACATTTGCACAATAAAAAGTAGAGCTTTATATTTGAAAAAATGTGCATTATCACCATCTCAATTAACATTTGTGTATCTATGCAGCATATGGTAAGAAGTACGACTAAACAAAACACACTACAAGTACATGACTTATCAAAAGATTAATTATAAGTTTATATCGAAAAATAAGAAGTAAAACTACAATGCACATCAGACATTTGCAAGTGACTGTCGAAGATAAGAGAAAACTCAGCAACAGAAAAGTATCGAACCTTGGCGTTTCCTTTCCTTCGTTGTGGTTTGCTCATTTTGCAGCCAGCAGATGATTGAGACTTCACATAAATGAAGGAAAGTTAAGTATCAAATTTCGGAAGAAGCTAAATCACAGACCAAAACGTACGAACAGTTAGTTCTAGGTTTATACATTGATGAATTCTGGAAGGATATTGGGAAGAGTTTATACGTAATTACGATTACCTAATATTCGATTAATTTACCTCAAAACTCACATAAACATGGACTTTTTCCAGCTGGTTTTTGTGCCATTAACACGACTCCGTAGAGTAGCGGTTATCAAAATATTGTTAAACATTGGGATTAGATCAAAACAACGATGAACTGATTTATGCAAGAGATTTCAATATGCGTTCTTTTACACCACTGACTGGACAGAAAAAAAGAACACTCAGTTATATGTTCAAGCTTTCGCGCAAATGTTTGTATTATTTTTCAGAATAAAATGTTTTGATCAAATTCATTAGTGAGTGTGGTATAACTTCTCCACTCCTTTTTCTATTTTGCACTTAATACTTAAGTAAACAGTGGGGTTTAGAGGATTCTGTGGTGCAGCGGTGGAGGTGCCGTTGTGATACACATGCCCGAATCAAGTTCACAGCAGCATTTGGATCACACCAAGTCAGCTATCCCTTCGAGGTCGGCGAATCCCTACCAAAGAAATCTGTGTGAGATAAATAGCAATTGGTAAAGAGGAGTCAACTCAAATTACTTTATAGTCCAAGCTTGTATTTAATCATCTCCACGATATCAAAGTGCTGTACTAAGCCAGTTTTTCAATCTTTGCACAACAGGAGCGAATACGTCGCTATCTTTTCTATTAATACAGATGAGTAAATCGAATCTTCATTGCTTTCGCGTAATTGAACATGTCTTAGTTCTAAAATTCGTGTGCGCTTTGAAATACACTGTATTATTGTTGATCTGCATTATCTTATAAATCGCAGTTTCTAAAAATCGTTTCAGCGTATATTCTCCATGGAATTGAATCCATTTGGTTGTCATCAATCTAGCGTGTCGTTTGCGTTCAATAAACTGCGTAAATGTATGAATATGTTGTTTTCTTACATATCATTTCAAATCCGTCATCAAAAAAAGTGCGATCGGATTAAGCTTCATCGAATTTTTATTGTGACATGACATTAATGCTTCGTGATTCCTAATAAGCTATGAGTGATATTTTTGTTTATTTGCACTGAAGTATAGCATTTTGTCTAGAACGAAAGTTACTACGTATTGAACTGAGCGACTAAATGTTTGTTAAACTATCAGTGGTTTTGTCGTTATCTAGCAATCGATTCGTATTTATTTGAATTAACATTTTATTTCTTCAGTGTTGACAGTTTCCTTGATTTGATGTCTAGTGTTTTTAAAAGTTTTAGTTGTGCATGACCCATAGTCGTCTAAATGATGACAACAGTGTTCTGGGAGATGATCACTGGATTTTTGAACAACTTGGTGTGTTATTTTCTCCAAGTTTTTGTTTTTCTTGTTAAAGTTTCTTATCACCTTGGTAATTCTCTATAATTAATTTTTCTACAACAACTAAACGGAAGATGCTAGGAAACGAAATTTTTTGATCAATGCGATAACTATTGTAGTGTTCTACAAGATACGTACAAAAGTGATTAGCTGTTGGTTGCTTTTCACAGGCTTTTGGAGCAAATGTTTAGTAAGAAATATGAGCTGCGAATAAACTGAGACTGAATGTAAATGAATGAACTGGCTATGTTTATGATTATCATCTACAAGTGGATTTTTTGTATTCATTATATAGACTGCTATTACGTACGATAAAACTCCATTAGCACACTTTTATCATCGCTGTCAGTGAAAGCAATCGGTTGAAGAAGGTTGTCTCAGCAGCGATGATACTATGTTTACTGTTTCGTATATGCCATATTTTCTAAATTGGTTCTTTTTTGTGTAGGTAGTCCAGAGAAGCAAAGTGGACAAACCACATCATTCCATACAGTTGGTGAATCTGTAGATCAGGTCTGTGTCTTGATACAACGTAAGGTGTTTTTTCCATTCGTAAGATCCAGATAATGTATTAGAACATGAAGATCATCTCCCACATTGATGAGCACCTACGGTTTTTCTCGTGTTTGCTTTACTTTTGCGTTTAGATTCGAAGAGATTTTGATGAGAAACTACAAATATATGCCGACAATATGCGGAAATTGATTATAACAGCTCGAAAAGAAATCAAAGATTTGAAGTCAGAGAATAATACTCTAAAACAGAAGTATGTGGCATTATATTCTTGAGAAATTTTTTAAGCTTCATGGAAGTTTGATTTGCAGACTGCATGCTAGTGGTCTAATCGAATGCCCTGCATGCTTGTTTCGTTTTAAGCCTGAACAAGAACATCATGTGCTTCCGAAATATATTAAAGTAGCTGTTTTTTAGATTCGAGGTTTGACTTTAATCTTTGAAAACTTCTTTCTTAATACTATGTGCTCAAGGTTTACCGGGGCAAATTGTCTCTCGAAATTGATTTCTTCTCACTCAGTGATATGTCCGAGTGGCTAACGTTGAACAAACTTGACAAAAATGTCGACGGGCTACCCACTATGGTATATAATGTTGAAACCAATTGAATTATTTTTATTTTCACTATTCTTCACCGTGAACTCTTTAGATGCCTTGTGAAGATAAAAAGCCGGACTTGACATCAACTGGTAGTATATTGTGCAAAGTCATTAAAGAAAAGAAAGAAAAAGCAAACAAAATCATAATAAGCACTCGTCCTCGAGATAATTCAAATAGGACTTCAGGAGCAGAAAATACTACCACTCCTAAGACTAATGCAGAAGTTGGGGCGAATAGTGCTACCCTTTTGAAAACGCATTCTTTGGAGCGCTCAGTAAATAAATTATTGGAATACAAAAGTGAAGATGTAAAGGAGTTATTCGCTCCTTCCAATAGTGAACAGAGTGATGAAAAAGAATCAAGTATGAAGCAATGCCGTGGTCGAAAAACAGAGAAGAACGAGCTGTTTGATAATTCAGCCGTTTGCGCGAATAAGACTTCTACTAGCGCAACGGGTAATTTGTCAAACTCAATTAGTCAAAGAATGTCGAACAACTGCAATTGTCACAAAGTATCTCCATATCAAAATTGTCCTTGTGATTTAAACAGAAAGGAAGCAGAAAATAAGATTTCATCGACCAAGTTACTTCATTCTTCTAGAGAAAAAGAATATGAATTTCATGATAGTTTCGTAAAGTGTGCCCAAAAGACGTCCAGAAATAATGATTGTGTGATTAGTTGTCAAAGGCAGAGATGTGAAAGGATCTTGGGAAGCATGGAACTGGTTTCCGATAAGTATCCGACTCAAGCGAAAAATGAAGAGAATGATACTAAATGTGAGTCTCGGCGAAGAATCTCAGGGAAAGAAAATAGTGCGAATACACGAGAAAAAATGGAGAAGTACTACTGCGATAAACTTAGCAGGAGTGGAACTTCTTACAGTTTTAGTGATATAAAAGCAAATAATGTAGAAAGGAAACGTGATAAGATTGAAGCTCAAAGGAATTGTACGCAGAGACGAGAAGCAAGCAAACATTCTGAAATACATTCATCGGAAAGTCATTTTGAAGATGGTCATCGTAGAAGTGACGTTTATGGAACTCGTTATGGAGCTACTAAAAGAAGTGATACAAGGGACAAAATACATTCAAAAGAAGGTTAGTACTTTATTTTATATTGTCTGTACAGTGGTATAGAAAAGGAAACCCATTCTCAAACAGCTATACATTATTTGTGTTGTTCCGTATGGTTTGTGTTTGCTCAAAACCTTCAGCAAAACTCATTATGTACTGAAGGATTTTCAAAGCTGTTTTCACAAAATTGGGATGCAATACATCTCAAAATTTTTTCCTAACATGGTGGGCTTCCATCAAATTGGATGGTTATTTCTTCTATCTTATATATTTTGTTCATAGTTTATTGAGACACATTAAGATGTTTCACATCGATACCGTCCAAGTAAAGAAACTAATGGAACGGGAAATCGCAACAGCTTATCAAGTGAGTGATCTGAATTAAAACTTGAAGAAATGTGAGTAGGACTCAATTGCCACCAATGATAAGAATTTGGACTGTAGAAGTTGATACTCTCCCGATCTAAATATTGGGATATTTTAGTGTTGAAGCAAAAACGTGGTTTTACAAGGGATTCTAGGAACAAATGCTCCGTGGCGCCAGTTTTATCAAGTAATCGAAGTAAAAAATTATATTTTCGCTAAGAATTGTGTTAATTCTCAGTGTGCTTTTCATTTTTATTAGACGTCAGATAATAGCTGAAGCATTCCAGAGCGAACAAATATGTGTAGTAGTTCTACTCACCGTAATTCTGATACAACTTCACGCCGACACAGTCCTAGATCAAAACGGAGGAAGCATTCTTTATCTTCGCCCATACAATCGGATGAAGAAATAGTTTGTGAAACTGCTTCAATTTCAAGTAGTGACTTGATTGTTGTTGACGAGGAAGAAGTTGAAGACGGAGAAATTGTAGAGTGATTTGAAAATTCTTTTAATGTTCTATTTATTGTTTTGAGAGCTTTAAAGATCAGGTTTAATGTGCTATTACAATAATTTGAGTGCTTTCAGATAACTCATTTTGTGGTACTATGTAGTTTGTAATTGCGTAAATTGTTCTCATTTTTTAACTTTCACTTACAATTATATTTGATAAATGAATTTTCAAAACATAAATAAACATGACAATATAAGAGTGAAATAGAGAGTTATTGCTGTACTGCTTTATTGTGTTTTCAGCAGAAACGTTTATCGATGTAATTGTTTTCAGTCTTTATTCCATTCAATGACTATTACCAATTGTAATCTTAGAAAAGTCCCAATGTTATGCAAACATCAGCAGTGTTGACTCTTCATTATCATTTATTTTCTGTTCGTCAGAAGTTGTATTGCATCTTATTGTAATTTGTCGCTTCCTAAATTTATTGGTCAAGTAATAAGAAAAACTTTTAGACTTTTCGTTGTTTTTCATCACTCTGTATTAGTCTAAGTACGCTTTTTGACTCAATAAGTTTAGATTTATTAGCCTATTTAGTACAATAATTAACCTCTGACGTAATCTATCTAGTTGTGGAGGTGTGCAACTCATTATTGACCAGGAATTATAGTGAACTTTGAGTGGAAATGGTCTATTGAAATATCTGAGTGGATTTGTCTGTCGCAAAGTCAGTGCTGTATACCTTTCCAGAAACGCGTTAGTTCACCAATCCCCGAACAGAGTGTAGGGCTAAATTTTCCTGGATCGGACTCGAACCCTGCTATACTGCACCAAGGCATGCGTGTCATTGTGGGCCTTTCTGCTACTGCCTAACGCTATTCTTTTGCGGGCAACTTAGTATAATTATAAATGAATTTATAGTTTATATTTGCATTATGCATCGATCGATGCGCGAAGTTAGTCTACACAGTTACTTGACTAGACCTCTCTTCACCAAGTCAGTGATATTTATCCTACTCAAGTTTCTTTGCCTACCCCAAAGGTATGGTGGGCTTGGTAGATCTAGGGGACGGCAGCAAAGTGATTAGGGCCTGTGTGTTACTGTGGCACCTCCACTACTGCGCCACTGTGCCCCCTACGCATTCATATATAGGAGGGACTTTGCCACTTGACGTAGATGAATTTGGTGACAAAAGAGCTGTCTTTTCTGTCCTGTTCTTCCTGATAACTTATGTAAGTTTCTAATTAGATGAAATTTAAACGTGAGCAGATTGCGTGTGCACGCGGTTGAAAAGTAAGTCGAATATATGATCTACTAGGAATCGTTGTGCTATACGGATTGTTCATATTTGACGTTTTGACTTTTTGAACTACACAGTGTAGAAGTGACGTCAGTTGCACACGAATCAGCGAGGCTAAGTACTTTGGCAGTTATTTATTAAAATTGAAAACAGTGCTGTTACTTATTTAACGTACAGGCCATAGATGAAATTATCAAGCAGTTATTAACAGGAATGTATTACGAGTACCATCATGTTTATTTTACCTCTTTAATAAAAAAAAAGCCTGTCACGGCTCACCTGTAGTTCTTCCACAATTTTTGGAGGATTTCCGAACTAATAACTTCATTTGCATGAGCACTGATCATGTTAAGAATGACCATCATATCAGCGTTTACTTGAGAACGACAAAAATCATCCATCAACGTTTCGTCGGTAGCTGGCGATTTGATAAATCTTCAAAAGAAAATACTTTTCTTCCTCATCATTATCTGTCATATGATCTCCATCTGAGATTGAATTTTTTTCCATCAAGTGTATGGTATAGATGTTTTTGGAGGTGTCAATTCAATCAGGAATGCTGATACCTCAAGTATTGAAACTCTTTTACCTTATTAGGATTACATCCTTACTGGATGAGTTGATTACAAAAGAAAGGGATCGGTTTCAGGGTCTTTTCCAATGAGTCAGCTCTTCACATCAGGTGGCCAAAGTATTAGAGCTTCAGCATCAGTCCCAGTCCTTTCAATAAGTTAACTAAGTAGGGTGTATATTGTCATCCTGCTTATTTAACTTATCTAAATAATATAGTGAATTTAAATAGTTCTGAATCTACCATCATAAA
>KN716355.1:174711-191445 GCA_000816705.1 Dictyocaulus viviparus
ATATATATATATATATATATATATATATATATATTAAAAAATATACAAGGAACTCACATTTGTTAAGGGTTTCTATGAAGAAGAACTTGATGTACAATTAGTCCTGTTCGACCAAATGCTTGATCATGTGTTGCGCATAGACCGGATTTATCGTCAACCTCAGGGGCATCTTTTGCTTATTGGTACAGCTGGAGCTGGTAAGACGACGCTCTCCAGATTTGTAGCATGGCTTAACGGATTGAGTGTATTCCAGGCTAGTCTTTGTAACATATTGTAACACATAGTAAGCAGCAATAGTCAATAATTGTGGATTCACTCCAGCTGAAAGTGCATTCGAAATATACGGCCGCAGACTTTGACGAAGATATGCGTTCGGTATTACGTCGTGCTGGTTGTCGTAATGAAAAAATGTGCTTCATCATGGATGAGTCAAATATGTTAGACACTGGATTCCTCGAAAGACTAAACACACTGCTAGCTAACGGAGAAGTAAGATTTGTTTATTTGTTCACTAATTAGTTTCACTTAATGTCTGCAATAAATTTTCATCTTTATTGTATATTTATGTTTGAAATATTGGAACATATACGTAGAAATATTACGTAATGTCTGAACGATCGACTAAGTTGGATTTGTTACCATTTCATTTTATCATTCTATTATTCTTTCAATTTTTTTGTTCACAATTCCCGTTGTCGTTGTTCAACATTTTAATCTAAGTTCATTCTTTAACATAGTTTATTTTTCAGGTACCAGGCCTATTCGAAGGTGATGAGCATACCACGCTCATGACTCAGATAAAAGAAGGCGCCCAACGTCAAGGATTGATGTTGGATAGTCATGATGAGCTATACAAATGGTTCACGTTGCAGGCACATAGTTTTTTTCATAATTGTATTTCGTGCTTCTTATTCTAGATACTTTTTTTTCAGGTTATGAGAAATTTGCATGTAGTTTTCACAATGAACCCATCTGGCAGCGGACTTCGCGAACGTGCATCTACTTCTCCTGCTCTATTTAATAGATGTGTACTGAACTGGTTCGGGGACTGGGCTGACAATGCGCTATACCAGGTAGAGTGCTAGGATCTAATTGAGCTTGGTTCAGTTTTCCAAATATGACATTTACGTATAAAAATATAGGATTTCAAATTTAAAAATTCTGATGAAAATCGCATAACAATACTGGATTGAAAAAATATTGGTTCCATATTTTTTTTGTTTTTATTCCATACTATTTTGCTAAGGTTGCATCGGAACTTACTACTACTCTCGATATGGACCGTAATGATTACGAACCACCATTCACATTGCCGAAAGTCTGTGATTTGGTGTCCGATCCACCGACTTATCGTCATGCAGTTATTAACACACTAGTACATGTTCATAAATCAGTTCAGAAACTTAATGAGCAAGTGAGTTTATTAAAAGTTTTTTTGTAGAGAGGAGATTATCATATTATTACACTTTTTGAAACTAACTTCGGGACAATCATTAATTCTGTTGATAATTCTCTTCTGAAGAAATGCTACGTAGATCCCTATCAATCGCAGCTTAATTAAATTTAGTTTTATCAAAAAATCGCGACGAGATTTTTTAAATTATTGACTTTTGCGACATTTATTGCCCCAGTTTCACCAATCGCAATAATTTTTAGGAGCAAAAACGTGGACATAGAGTCATGGTGGTGACTCCTCGTCACTTTCTCGATCTCATCAAACACTTCATGAATCTTTTCCACGAGAAACGGCGTGAATTAGAAGAAGAGAAGGCTGGGAGTTTGTTTGGAATAAAAGATATTCTTTTTTTGAAAAGCTGCTTTGCAGGTCCATTTGAATATTGGTTTAAATAAGATTCGTGAAACAGAAGAACAGGTAAAGGAGTTACAAAAGAGTCTTACATTGAAAAGTCGTGAACTAGAAGAGAAGAAAACTGCAGCCAACTTGAAGTTGAAGGAAATGTTAGCTGATCAGCAAAAGGTATAATATTCTAGTTTTTGTAGCCCCATAATTATTTTTTACCTTGTCTTTTCTGTATTTCTTTTCTTATCATTTTCAATAACATTAATCTTACATTAAGGCCGAGGATGAGAAGCGCCACTCAGAACAGCTACAAAAAGAACTGTCTCAGCAACTAACCCAGATAGCAGTAAAGAAAACTGAAGTGCAGAAGGATCTTAGCCAGGTTAGCGTGATACTTTGGACAAACAGATGTTATAAAGAATTTGTGTTTTTTCGTTGTAAGGTCGAACCAGCTGTCGAGGAAGCTCAGCAGGCAGTGAAAGGTATAAGAAAGAATCAACTTGTAGAAGTAAGATCTATGGCAAGTCCACCTGTGATGGTAAAATTAGCACTTGAAGCCATATGTATCCTGCTAGGCGAAAATGTGGGCACTGATTGGAAGGTATGCTTGTATTTTAATTTAACAATATTTGCTGGAATATTATGTGAAAAACTCCACAGTAAATTTTGAATAGTGAGTAAAGTCAGCAATTCATATTGTGAAATTGCTGAAGACATGGAAAGTATTAAATTTCTCATGAGCTAGATTTTACATAGGCGATTCGTGGAGTTATGGTGAAAGACGATTTTATGCCTCGTATTCTTGCATTCGATACTGACAGTATTACCACTGACATTTTGAAACAAATGGATAAATACGTAAACAACCCTGATTGGGACTTTGATAAGGTATGAAATAAATCAGAACATTCTTGGTTGTATGTATTATTATTGTTTCATTTAAGGTCAACCGTGCTTCTCAAGCTTGCGGTCCAATGGTGAAATGGGCTAAAGCTCAGTTACTATACTCTGGAATGTTGCATAAAGTGTGACAAATTTTATTATTTTTTCTCCAAAGCTGCTTATGTGGGTTGTTTTCCTCGATCCATCTTAATACTGTAATCAAAGTTTTAAGGTAGAACCACTCCGTAATGAACTAAAGAGATTGGAGTCTGACGCCATGAAGAAAACCACTGAAGGCAACGAAGTTAAAGCACGTATTGCACAGCTAGAACAGTCGATCGCAGCATATAAAGAAGAATATGCTCAGTTAATTGGTCAGGCTGAAAGTATCAAAATGGATTTGGCGACTGTTCAAGAGAAAGTAAAATTCTTTTTTTTAGTGGAATTATAACTGCTTGCTCTTATGACAGTGTTATAATTTGGTCTATTCAATTGTTGACATTCTTTAATGAATTTATTAATTCAGGTGGGTCGTTCCACGGAACTTTTGTCTTCTTTACGATCAGAGCGTGATCGATGGTCTGGTGGATGTGATGGGTTTGCTCAACAAATGGACACTTTAGTTGGCGATGCACTGCTTTCTGGAGCATTTCTGGCATATGCCGGTTATTTTGATCAACAGGTTGAGTAAAAAATTTGTGTGAATTCCATATGATGAAAAGGTAAATTATTTCAGCTTCGTGATGTATTGTTTCACCGATGGATTGAGTATTTACAAGGAGCAGCAATCAAAATGCGTTCGGATCTGGCTAGAATAGAATATCTTAGCACGGTAGATGACCGATTACAGTGGCAAAGAAACGCATTGCCGGTTAGTGTGATGTATTAACAGACAATACTTTTTTCAAGCATATCTTTTCAAGGTTGATGATTTGTGTTCGGAAAACGCTATTATGTTGCATCGTTTCAATCGATATCCTCTGATTATTGATCCATCCGGTCAAGCCTCTGAATTCATCATGAAACAGTTTGCCGCAAGAAACATTCAAAAAACAAGCTTCTTGGATGATTCGTTTAGGTTAGATGATATTCTCATGTATCCTCATGAAAGTTGTGTATGGATTTTGCTCTAAGTCTTATTTTAGAAAGAATCTTGAGTCTGCATTGCGCTTTGGAAACTCGCTATTGGTACAAGATGTTGAAAGCTATGATCCTATCTTAAATCCTGTTTTGAATAGAGAGGTATGTATCTAACTACATATAGCTACTTACTCAAACAATCTTCAATTTTTCTTTTAATTCACTCCTAGTTCCTTTTCTTAAAATGAATATCACTACTTTGTAGGTTAAACGAACTGGTGGACGTGTGCTTATCACAATTGGTGATCAGGATATAGATTTATCACCTGCGTTTCAAATATTCCTTATTACCAGAGATGCATCAGTGAGTTACGAATGTTACGAAACTGTATGGTCTAAAATGTTTCAAACATATTCATTATACAACCGCTCGTGTTGGAATTCATAATTGTGTTCATTCTTTGTATGAAACTCGGTTTTGAGGTGGAGTTCACACCTGATGTATGTTCCCGTGTAACCTTTGTAAACTTCACAGTAACATCATCTAGTCTTGCAAGTCAGTGTTTAAACCAAGCTCTAAGGAGTGAAAGACCAGATGTCGATAAAAAGCGCAATGACTTGTTGAAACTGCAGGCTAGTCTTCTTATCTCATGAAAGCGGCATTGTTGAGCAAGTGTTGTTTTACACTTCGCTATTTTTTAAGGGTGAATTTGCCGTGCGTCTTCGTCAACTTGAAAAAGCACTGTTAGCAGCGTTGAATGAAAGTAAGGGCAAAATTCTAGACGACAATTCTGTGATCAGTACTCTAGAAAAGTTAAAGAACGAGGCGTCAGAGATTGCCAAAAAAGCTGCTGAAACCGATAAAGTCATGGCAGAGGTAAAGATGAATTCTGCTATAGCTAAATATTCTTCTTTATGATTTATATAGTTGATTCTCATAAGTGCAAATTTTGTTGGAAGTCGAGAACTACTGTGAAAGCATTAAAATGTTGTTTCCATGTAGGTTGAGGCCGTATCAACTCAGTATCAACGTTTAGCAGCTGCTTGTTCACAGATTTTCCATACATTACAACAACTAAACGAGGTTTACTCTTCTTATTTTTAAATTCATATTTTTTTGTGACCGAATTTAATTTCGCAAGCAAACCGCATAGTACATCAGTGCTATGGTCTGCTACTTATGTATTCTTACAGGTACACTTTTTGTACCATTACTCACTTGACTTCTTGTTAGACATCTTCACCAGTGTTCTAAAGTCTCCTGATTTGGCTCAAACACAAGATCATATTCAGAGGCTGAATATTATAACGTCCAATTTGTTCCAGGTATTTATTTTGTTTTCCTTTATTGAAAGAATAAAATTTTTTACTTCTTGCGGTAATTTTGCATAAAGAACGAAACAAACTCAAAAATTAATGTATGTTGAATGAATATGGAATAATCAAAATCTTAACGAACCTCTCTGATTGCTTACAATGTTGCTTCGAATTTAATTTGATTATTTGGTTTGAACGGACGTAAAAATATTACTGGTATACCAATCTGCCGTTTTCGAGACCATGTGTTTAGTATTGCTTTGCTTCTAGACAACTGTGCAAAAACATTTCTACGTAGATTGTTGTGGCGTAATTTAAATTGTGCACCGTCGGTGGTTTATTGTATCCTGCTCGTCGATTAGGCCAAAAGCCCGCAATCGAACGACTAGTAAGTACTTGGGAGGCGGTTATGGATCTCCTTCAACAAATAAACTCCAACTCATTGGGATAAGTGGCAAGCTGGCTATGAGTTAAACAAACCTTACCCCTAGCGGAACGGCTCCACACACTGGCCCTGTGAACAATCGTAAAACAGAGTAAAAAAAATAAATCTCATTTTCTCGACCCCGAAAGAGCCCGTGGGACGCAGAGTCGGATAGGATGAGTACGGAGAGGCTGCTAAAATTTTAAGGCAAACTAATTTGCCCAAACGTGAAGGACTAGTATGGCGATCTAATTATGCAACGCACGAACGCTTGCATTGCAATCCTCCATAGAAGACCTTCTGATGTGTGAGAAGAAAATCAGATACGATCTTATAGGATTGTCGAAAACTAGATGACTCTAGCTACCGAGCGTTATTTACAACACTGGGAAAAAACTGTTACTTGGAATATGCGCAAAGTGCCGGTGGTGTAGGTATACTCGTTTATCAGAATCGAGTTGTTTGAACAAGTAACGAACCGAATCGGATGTTTGAAATTGGAATGGCGAAGTCTAGTACCAGCTTTGACAATTTTGGTCGACTACGCGACTATTTCAGAAGATGAACTTCAAGCTCTGTAGACTAAAAAAAGCTCTAGAAAGTTTACCACATAACTTACAGCGTTATTCTTGGCGATTTCAATGCTCAAATGGGCCGTTTAAGAATGTCTGAATAACGTCACATTGGTACCTACGGATTTGAATGGAATGAACAGGGAGAGAGTGTATCAGAGTTCGTTATGGAAATCAGGATGATCTATGGTAACTCGCGATTTTCGAAGCTTTTTTCCCTACGATAGATGTGAGAGTCTAAATGGGGAGTGTCATATCGAAATAGAACATGTCATATTGGGCACAAGATTTTGCTTAGCGAACATCATAATTGTTCAAAGTGCTATACCGGATCCGAACAGTAACCTTCTTCATGCCGAATTTCTTACACCAACAAAAGAGAAGAAGCTGCAAAAAAAACAAAATCCCAAAACAACTACAAGTTGAAGTTTGAAGCGATTCAAATGACTGACGTTTCTGCATTTTTGTCATCGTTATGTTTTGTTAACGAAGTTGTGAGTAACCTGGCTTTTTCAGGTTCCAAAATACCTCGTATTTGCTCAGAAAGAAATAGCGATTTGTCTATATTCTAAATGACGAGATTAATAGATATTCAAAAAAGATGCATTGCTATTTTTTTGCTCTTTTCAAACCGGTAGGAAAATTGATAATTGGAATAAAACCAATCACATCGTTTTGAAAGTTTTTTGTTAAAGAATGTTACAACTTTTTTCAGACTGTTTATCGTCGAGTTTCACGTGGTATGCTGCATGCAGACAAAGTTCTGTTAGCTCTACTACTTATGAGAATTTCCCTACGATCAGTTGGTGGTGAACCGTCTTATGACGCGCAATGGGATTTACTGCTCGGTCGCAGTGAATTATTATCATCGAAGAACGCACATCAACCCTCGCCTACTGCACTGCCGTTTATCAGTTCACAGCAAATGGGTGCACTTAATAGAGTCCAAAAATTACCAGGATTCGAAAATGTGATTCTTATTAGAACTTTAATGTTTAGCTTTGGTAATTAAGCATTGCTGGTATTTCTTTATAGATCATCGACATCATGTGTGCACAGTCATCTCAAGTGAAACAGTGGATGACGCTAGATAACCCTGAAGCTTCTGTACCAATTTTATGGGAGGATCCCGAGCAAAAATTGTGTTTGTATTACTATTTGATAGTAATTATATACCACTCATATAAAGGAATGTTTTTTTAATGTAGTTCATGGATGGCTTTTATTTCAGTACGCTTATATTTCGGTCAAAAAGCGACTTACCAATCTCATCTTTAGATTTTATACAGTTAATATATATGAGTGCCATTTATGGATAACAAATAAAAATTTAAGCATGAAAACACATGACTTCTTACCCATATGATTCGTCATATGAATGAAAATTAGTTTGAATTTTATTACTCCAGAGGTATTAGCAAAGTATGACATCTTTTCAAAATTTCTCACATTCAGTAGCATAAATTCAGATTGATGAAAATAAGTGGATTAGTTCCTTTCCTTGGATTACTAGTAAATTTTCAAAATCGTCTTTACTTGTACTAAGCAGTACTCATTCCCAATTATATCTTATTTCCTTTCTTAAGCCTCATATATACATGCTATACAACCTTATCTGATTCTGATAGTATATGAGAACATTTCAAAAAAAATCCTATATATATATATATATATATATCCTATACACAGAAAAAATCCTATTATTTCTAGCGATCTACGTAGATCCATTGTACGATTTTCAGCACCTATTGGGGTGGCAATGAACCAGTTGATCGTGGTGCATTGTTTGCGATCTGATCGTTTGATGGCTAGCGCACATCGCCTAGTGTCTGCCGCTTTCGGAGAAGGTTTCATGCAACAGGATAAAGTTATTGATCTTCATGAAATCATAGACAATGAGGCATGTGCCGTTTTTGTTTGCAGTAATCATTCAGGTTGCATAATTCACCTTTAAAAATTAGGTGTCTTCATCTGATCCAGTGCTTCTGTGCTCAGCGACTGGTTACGATGCTTCGGGAAAAATTGAAGATCTAGGTATTCAAACTGGTCGACCAGTTACTTCGATCGCGATTGGATCCTCCGAAGGATTCAGTCAGGCGGACGCGGTAAGTCGTTTGCATATGCTCCAATATGCACAAATATATAAATGTTTTTTGATACTTGATGATTTTGAGAAAATGCACAAAATTTACTCAAAATACTTGTAATTCATTCTCCACCCTATTAGATGTTTGTATCGTATCCAATGTGATCAATTTCCATTAAAAAGCAATGTTGGAAATATGGATAAGAAAAAAATTATGAAGCCTTCTTCTAGATCATCTTTATAGTCAGATATATGAAACTTCTAAAAATGCGTTGACGGCTGCCATTTGTTTTAAACTGACTGATTTTTATTGATGATGACATATTGATTACGTAACGAGCCGCCAATATTTAGTCGGAATTTAATGTAGTATAAATTGATAATTGGGAAAGCAAGTTTGTTAAATCATGTACCTATGAAAGTTAAACATGATCTCATGACAAATAAAAGCCTTGATGAAATTTCTAATTTATGGTCCATATAAGTCAAATATATACTGTATATTCAATAGAGACTAAGTAGTGTTTGAACTTCTGTTTCTATGTCTATTACTGTCAAAAAGAAATATATTGTTAGTATTTATTCTTTGACAACAAAAACTGAAACAGAATTCACATATGGAGCAAACAAGTCTTTTTAACTTTCGTTGTTTTAAATTTACAACCAGTTGGATGTGTTTGTCTTCAATAAGTGATTGTTGCGTTGGAGTATGGAAGCTTAGCTTCAATAATACTTTTATCGGAATAAAAAATGTTTATTTCAATCAGAATACGATTAAATAGATTGTTTTGGCACATATATCTGTCAAGATTGAACTAAATTCTTGCGTATTCTGGGCCACACAACTTTCATTTTTTTCAGGAATAATAATAATTTTAGTAATTGTTGCATCCTTGCAAAATTATAGCATCTGAGTGGACTGTTTCATTATACCTTACATGCTTGTTTCGTTATATTTTGTAAATTGCTTTCAAAAGATCTCTATCTGAAAGTTTGTCGAAATGTTGTTATAGGACAATTGATAACAAAAATGTTTTGTTATGAAATAGTTTCAATTCTAGGCTTTAACTGCTGCATCGAAATCCGGTCGTTGGGTACTGCTAAAAAATGTGCATCTTGCTCCTCAGTGGCTTGGGAACATGGAAAAACGCTTACACACCTTGAAACCGCATGCCAATTTCCGTCTCTTCTTAACTGCTGAAATCCATCCAAAATTACCAACTTCTATTCTCAGAGCATCTCGTCTAGTTGTTTTTGAACCAGCGACAGGGCTCAAAGCTAATCTTCTGCGCTCACTCTCTGCCTTACCAGCCAGTCGTCTGGCGAAAGCTCCAGCCGAACGCAGTAGACTTTATCTGCTCGTATGCTGGCTTCATGCGCTGGTTCAAGAGAGACTTAGGTAACAGAGATATTTTTAGTGCTTAAATAGATGCATAATTTCATAGTTCTACATCGAATTGTTATGCAAAAGCATCGCAAATCAATTCAATAATTGAAACGAAGCTAACAAAGAAATTAATAGAAGCGGCTTTTTCAAGGTACACTCCATTAGGATGGGCAAATGCGTACGAATTTTCCGACGCCGATTTGCGAGTCGCATGTGATACGCTCGATGCTGCAGTAGATGCAGTTGCCCAAGGGCGTGCCAACGTAGCGCCAGAAAAGCTGCCGTGGTCAACCCTTCGTACGTTACTTGGCCAATGCATATACGGAGGAAAGATTGACAACCAGTTTGATCAAGTTCGTTAATGAAGTTTATTACAATTTTTTTCTGTGATCTCATATTTTGTAGGGTACTACATGCTCATTTACGCTTCTTTGACATCTAGCTGAATATTAAACAGAAAGCTTTGAGCTTGGTCGATGCTAGTTATGTCAAAAATCTCAAAGTCAACAGTTTCATAACGCTAAAATGAATAATTGCTATTTTGATATAGTATAAATCAAAAAAAGAAATCTCAATTGGCTTTCTGTAACAGTTTTCTGTTGGGTTCATTATTATATTTCAATACTATATGTTTGTTGTGGAATTTCTGATTATTCACTATGCATGCTAAGTTACTCTAGTGCTCCTATACTTCCGTTTCTCATACTTATATACTTGTGATTCAGCTTCTGCTCGATTGCATTCTTGAGAGACTATTCACACCAAAAAGCTTTGAACCGGAACATGTGCTTGTTAATAGATTCGATGGTGATTCATCGTTGTGTACTCCTGACGCCACACAACGTGATCAACTTCTTGCATGGGTTGAAGCAATCAAAAGTCAGCAGGTATTGCATACCAAATTATGATATTATCAGTCAATTTAATTGTGTTAGTTGGAAAAGAACTTAATAGTTTTGCTTGATTTTAATTAGATTTAGTCACACCTCTTATTAAAAATTATGTGTTATAAACATTTCATCAGCGCTCTATTTTTATAGCTACCAGCATGGCTTGGGCTTTCAAACAATGCCGAGAAAGTACTACTGACCCTAAGAGGTTTGAATGATTTTGTAATTTTGTGGTCAATTTGTAAATAATTGATTCATTATATTTCTAAAGATCTAAATAATATTGATCAATTGAATAGCGTCCTGTAGAAAATATATTTTCTTGAGATCAGTATTCGTTAAGATGTACTAGGTTCAGCTGATTATTAGCTTTGAATTTTTTAAATTGAATTTATCGAGGCTACATCACTTTTCATTTTTTTTCAATACCAATAGATATTTAGGCGAAACAATGTTGAAAAACCTTCTGAAAGTGTCCGACGATGAATTAGCGTTCACTGGCGATGGTGAAAAGGAAGCAAAGCCGCAATGGATGGCACAAATAGGGGAATTAGCACAACAGTGGCTCAAACTCTTACCTAAAGTACGTGTTGAAATTTTTTTAAGGATATATATATATGTAGCTTTGTATTTTGATTCCTTCTACTTATAGGACATAACTCGAATGAAACGCACTGTTGACAATATTAAAGATCCTCTATTCCGATTTTTCGAGCGCGAAATCAATTTGGGAGGTCAATTGCTGAGCGACATTCGTCACGATCTTGAGGAGATTCTTGGTGTGTGTCGCGCAGAACGCAAGCAAAGCAATGAAACAAGAGCACTGGCATCAGCTCTTCAGAAAGGAGTTGTAAGATTACTATTTCAATACAATGCTTTCATTTGATGCGAAATAGGGGCTATATGTCAAATTGAATAGATGTAAGTAAACTGGATTACGTTTTCTTATTGTTTTAGTTTTTTGTTCTATTCGTTGTCACGTTTTGAACTAAATCCGCTTACATAAGGTCAAGAAGGATTCTACACGCTCACGTCATGACAATATATACTAATGTTTATCGAGTAAAATTTATAAAGGTACATTACGGTAGGTGCCTGCGAATTGGCTGCGATATACGGTTCCGAAAGATGTGACAGTAATGGATTGGGTAATCGACTTTAACGAACGCGTGAGACAGTTGATTCGAATTGGAAACAGCAGTAATCTTAAGGCAAGTAGACATTTGTATTCTGGATAACAGCAGATAAATCTGAGTGAATCGTGCAAATACCACTTTTACTATTGAGTACTACTTATTGAAAACATAGGTTTTTCATTTCATGACATTGATAAAAGTATTGCAGCGTGAGGAAGTTTGGCTTGGTGGAACATTCTCTCCTGAAGCCTACATAACTGCAACTAGGCAAGAAGTGGCACAAACAAACACTTGGTCCCTTGAACAGCTTCACCTTCATGTGATCATTGGAAGGACCGACCGCTTCGACGTTGTGCGGTTGACTGGTAAGTCTTAAAGTTATGTGTAAGTGAAATAAATCACGTAGTCGACGTTTCAAAAGTATTAAACTTCAAATTTCTTTTTTATTACAACTTATTATTAATTGTTTTAATCTATAATTTGCAAGGTATGGAACTTCGTGGTGCCGAAACTAGTGGTGGGAACACTCTGCGGCTATCTGATGAAGTTAAGACAACCTTCGATTGCGCTGAGTTTTCTTGGAAACAGGTACTTTTACTTCTTATTATAACTGTTAACTTGTATTATCGCTGACAATGTGTATGATTTTTCTGAGTTTTCTCAGGAGATTCAGCAAGATAGTCCTTCTAGTCTTTATGTTGTCTACAAACGCCAAACTTGTCGAATTTAGGAACCTCCTGATGGTGTTCGTCTTCCACTTTATCTTTATGGCGATCGTAAGCAGCTGGTAACTTCTTTATCCTTCAGTGTATCATCTGCGAATTCCTTTTACGAGAGAGGAGTGGCACTGGTCGCAAATTCGTCCCTTAGCTGAATTTTTTTTTCAGTTCTCAAAGATAAGCTTTTCAATGCAGTATGCAAATTCTTGCAGAAAGACAGTATTTGAATTGCAATCTATGTATATTGCTATATTTGTAGCTCGACATTTCCTAGTCCGACATTATTTGCTCTAACTTATTTGGAATTTGACTGTGTAACTTAAATTGTTGTAAGCAGTTGTAGTAGTCCTAGAAAATATATTTGGTTATAAGTATTCTCCATATCGCTTACAATCTTTGTAATATTATTTGTCCTTAACAAATGCTGCAGTGAGACTAATTTTATACGAAATTATGCGGGAAGAGCGTTATTTGTCAAAAGCGCGTTCCATAATTATTGACAAAACGGTTTTTTTTTTCGATGAAATGTTTTGTAATTTTTATGCACTTGAGAACTTGGCTTGTATGACAGAATGCATTGTTTTAAATGAATATTTTTTACCAAATATACACAACACTTCATACAGGTCGTCAGACACTTTTTTTATTTTACTCGTAAAACTCCGTAGTCTTGTGCCTATAAGTTGATTTCGAGACCTTTTGCTATTGTGAGCAAACATTTTAGCAAGTGAGTTATCTGTGATGTAAAATACGTGTTCTTTCCAGATTTAAAAAATATGTCTTCACTGTTCTAGTGGCCGCTTATGGCGCAGTAATTAGAATTTCGACGACGGTAATTTACAGTCGTTAGTTTGACACATTCTTTTGAGTAGTTATATATATTGTGCTAAACAAGATGATTTATTACTGAAGTTATGTTCTAGTATAAAAGGCAAGATCTGCTGGTATGTATATCCAGTTTTTACAATAATCTCTATTACAAGCTGATTTTGTTGTAAAGAATTCACCAACACCAGTAGTTCAGTCATGGATAATCCAAGTGGCTTCATAGTATGCGTATTCATCTCGTATCTCCGTTTTTCAATAATTTTTCTATGGAACACGATAATATCTGTACGGTAGTCAGTACTAGTGCATTTTGCAATACTTGCGAATCAATTGACACCTTCTAATGAGTGAGGTTGAAGATGTTGAAGTGCAGTTAATTCCTCATGGTAAAGCAATGGAGTCTGATTTTTCTCTTTATTCTTTATGTTTTGGGTGTGAGCGGTCGTCATAGCTGCTTGCCATAACATGTACAGTGCCGTTGACAACTTTACAGTGAATATTGGTTAGCTTATATACTCATAGAACACATTTTTTGTAGTTAAAGAATAAAGGATAGATTTGAATGCCGATTATTTTCTGAGGGCTACAGCCTGCAAGACAAGTATTTTTTAGAAATCGCTAAGGTAAGCTTGATTAGTAGTAATGATACTGCTTTTGCCAAACTTAACGTATCAACGTTAGTATTCTACTCATTAGTACGTCGTTGTCTAAAAAATTGTGGACTTTATATCCACATCCAACTAAGAGGTGCCCACTCTGGCTATGTGTGACGCTTGTTTACCAATCATAAGATCGGGTTTCTATCATTTGGTAATTTCATGTGATATTTTCTATATTTAATTGGGACGCAACATTTCGAACGCTCAGACATCTAAGACACTTTGGTTCTGTCCTTATGAAGCAGTACACGAGAAAACACACTTAACATGAGGTAATCGTCAGAGTTAAAAGGCTTCTATATCAATATTTGACTTATGGTGACCATAATCTTCACAAATGTTCTATTCTAAATTCTACACTCAACGTTCTAAAACCTGGTCAGTCATATTCTTAAAGTCATCACCCATTTTTTCAAAAATTATAGAATTTTGTAAGGAAATCGCTTACACTACTATAGAGGCTAATGTTTGGTAGTTCAGAGTAGGAAATTGAGCTTACAAACGCAAAAAGCAACACAGCAGTATGGATCTGTCGTTATCGCTATTTGACGAACATAAAGGAAACGTGGTACATATACTTCATGATTGGTAACGGGCAAATGATACTAGATGTTGTGAAGCTTTTGCAACTTCAAAATCTTCAAGGACTCTCAACGAAGTGAAGAAGGATGTCTACAGAAAGTTCAAATGACTGTTATCTGTAGACAAACGCCTTCTATGTTCAACATCGCTATCAGTTATGAGTTTTCTTCGATCAACTTGATAATATGAGCAGTCAGAGTTCTAGGCATATCAATTTGCAATAGATTGCATATGGAAAGGAAGTCCGATGGTTATTTAGTCTTCACATTAATGTCGTATTTCATCAAAAGTGATTCTTACCTAACACCTCATAAGTCACTGCTTATAACCATTATCAAAGTATTTTATTAAGTATTACGTAGATCAAGAATCAATAAATATGCAGGTTTTGTGAAGATCAACTTTTTAGAAGGTTCATTTTCTATGTGACTTGCTTACAGTACTATGCAAACGTCTATATTTAGTAGAAACGGTTTATCAATTATACAATTTCGTAATTTTGTTACTTTTTAGTTGTTATTTGCTTTATCTCATTGATAGAATACTATTGTAATCAGTATGAATCAAACCCAAGTTCTGTAGAACAGTTTTCGTATTGGATATCGATCTCTACATTTTGTCAAAATAAGAGCAGTTTGTAATAACAACAGCATAATTTGTGACAAAACGGTCGGCATCCTTTGAAAATCAACGAGAACAATAAAAGAAATGAGAATATGAAGATTTAACGGCTTCGTACATTCGAGTGGAACGGAAAGTAGATGGGAACTTACGTTGACCATCATTCACTTACCACATTCTCATCACTAATGTTCTACGGAGAAGGAAAAAAACATATGTAACGGTTTCACAGTGTTCTAAGAATTCTAATTAACATTGAAGTTTTCTACTCAATGTCTTCTAGATGGAATCATATCGGATAATCTACAAACATACTGAGAACCTCTAAATGATACTTCCGATAATCTATCAATAACATAAAGTTTTGGAAGGCAAAATTTGGTTCCACTTGCTCGAGAATTACAATAGATACATTAAAAACATTTGCTCATTATATACATACCTTCTAACAGACTGAAAACAAAAACTCATATATTTGCTAAAACCGGGTTGACGAACTTCTTTTAATAAACGAAATCTATAAAAGATATTGATATTCGAAAGTTCAACTTCTCACAAATGTTATCGGAAAAGGATTTGGTGAAGGTAGCGACAGCACTTTCTCTAATTGCCATCTGTGCTTGCTTCCTCATACTTCCATCACTATGCAGTGAAATTCGTGAGGTTCACGATATGGTAAGTCAATTTAAATTTCATTCATCTATTTCACATGTTTTCCTCAGTCATATATGAACATCAGCTATACAGGATTGTACTTTTGTAAAGTCCTTAAATTCCTTCTTCTGATCGTTTCATTACAAATCGTTTTAATGCAGGTGTTCCAAATGGTAGCTCTATTTCGTGTTGAAACTGATTCTGCATGGATTGACATGATGAATATTCAAATGGCTGTTATGCTTCCGTCAAAAGCTCAAACGAATGATTTTGCGTCAATATTCCGCCAGAAAAGACAAGTCGACGGACTACCATCATGGTGTCATTGCGAACCGCTGCGGATCCATTGCCCTCCTGGACCACCTGGACCACCCGGACAACCTGGACAACCAGGTAGGTGTTTATATTATTTGTCGCTTTTTAAATGAACCTGAAGGATGGTTTTTAAAGGATATCCTGGTCCTCCTGGTCAGCCTGGGAGAGATAATTTGGGTATCTATAGCTCTACACGCTGTCCAGCTGTGGATCTTTCATGTATTAGGTGTCCACAAGGACCACAAGGACCACCAGGATTAGATGGAATCCCAGGGCAGCCTGGAATCGACGGTAGACCAGGTTCACCTGGTAATCGTGGTCTAAATGGGAAGCCTGGTCCACCAGGCCTTCCTGGGGAAGCAGGACCACCAGGAAACCGTGGTATGGATGGAAGATCTGGTCAGCCAGGTTTGAGTGGAAGGAAAGGTGCCGGTGTGCCGGGAATGCCAGGACATCCCGGAATTCGTGGAGAACCAGGGAAACCTGGTCATCGTGGAGAAGATGGGCAGCCAGGACCACCCGGTTTCACTGGACCACCGGGACATCCAGGGTTGCCTGGAAAGAAAGGTATGGATGGCCTTTCTGGATCGAAAGGATTACCCGGAAGACCTGGAAAAGACATACATTATTGTCCTTGCCCACGTCGCGGCACAATATTATTCAGTAAAAAAGTATGATCTACAGATTTCTGATGCGATAAATATTGAGTTTAAATAAGAATTATAACAGTTCACTCATGGAAACAAAACAATAGTTGACTAGAAAGTTGATAAACAAGGTG